>BDJD01001262.1:101305-142129 GCA_002564525.1 Rosa multiflora
TCAAAGTGGTAAATCTTTATATTTTTATCATTAATGGAATAATTACTCAATGACTACATATTTTACCATAACTCGCAACTATTTGGTGTAAAAGCGATAACTTTTGTTCTGATTGTAGTAATTACTTCAAAAACTATACCATTTACAAGATTACCAACAATTTTACAATTCCTACAACATTTGTGTTGTGAAAATGGTAAAATTAAAATTAGACCAAAAGATATGTAACAACTCAGTATTGTAAGGACCTTCTCCACTTGATAATCAAGGTTCTAAATTTGATAAAAGTTGTCCAAATATGATATTTACATCTTTGACCACTTAATTACAATAACCACAACAACTGTTGTCATAAGTCGTAATTGTAGTTCAACTATGTGTAATTTATTATTTTGACAATAGTTGTTACATGATTTTTAACAATGTTACATATCAAGAAAGAGTGTGTTGTTAATATGGTAAATTTTTTTTTTAAATGACACATGTCGATATTTAATTGGGTAACCTGTTGACCAGTTCAGTAGGTTTCTACTATATTAATTTACTAAAAGTAAAAAAAAAAAAAATAAGGGTATAGCCTATAAATTGAAGGCAATAAGGTTGTTCTTTAACTACTGTTCAGTGTTCATCCTATAGCAGCTACATTTTCTTGATAATGCTCTATTCATGAATGATGTGGATGGTGCCATGTGAATATCTGGTACAATTGTGGTGTTATTTGTAGCGACGGTGAGACGATTACGTCGTTTCTGATGTGGGAAAATGATGTGATGATCTATTGTCATTTTCCCTGTTCCACCACTGGTACTCTAAGCTTTGTAATAGACAAGCACATTCCAGTAGTCGTGTCAACCTTACAAATTTCTGGTGTGGGGGGGTTGATTTTAATTAGAATGCCTGTTCTTGCTTTGCTTTCCCTTTTACGTGCATTGTGCTACCGACATAGTGTTTATAAATTAATGCTTAGCTAGTAGTACAGAAAATGCTTGTAGCTAGGTTTGCATGACTGATACCAGAGCCATGAAACACATCTTTTACGCCTTTCGATCAGTTGTCCTTCTGGTGCCTGCCATAATGAACGAAACCACAAGTTTTCTGTACTAGTGAATTTGATAGACTTTGCTGACTACACTATGCCAGTCACGCAATTGGTGTTAGTTTGACCCTGTATGACAGAATTGGAAGCATGCACAGATGGGGTCGGTGAAGTTGAAGCCTTGAAGCGCATAAATAGGTTAGAACCCTCCAGACATTTATGCTTCTTGGTCATTCCCTGTAGGGATGCCCTACTGTAGGGCTAGGCCAGTTATTGTTTTATCCTTTAAACAAATATCAAACTTGGGCTACCGTCAAACACACAGTGGCTTCAGAACTTGTAAGCAATTACGTAGTCGAAGTAGGTCCGCTAGGACACTACCTTGATCCTATACATTAACCAATCACTCTCAATCTTTCTGCCAACCAACGGCATCTCTGGTATTCAATTGGCCAAGAAATTTGTTACATGTGGCACTTTTGTGGCCACAGCTAATGACCATCTTGTGAAGCAATATGCAAGTTCCCATCAAGGGAACAATTCATGGTTCCACTAATCTCCCCATTCCTCAACAGCTCAACTAGTATAAACCACGGGTTAAGAACTTTCTTATTAATGGACGTAAATACGTAAGTACATACTATACATGTATAGTCCAGAAAGATTATCGTAAGCAATGTTGGGCAAAGTTGGCGTACGGAAAATAGTAAAATCTGGAAATGAAAAGTAAATTTTCTTTCTTTTGTCATGGTAGGAAAGTTACTAGATGAACCTCCTTCAACAACCCCTACCCAAGCCATCAAAGTCACAGGCTGAGCTAAAATGCCAGTGAAGATCATGGGAAGCAGTGTGATCCAAAGAAGCAAGTGCCTCTGCAACAAAGTTGGCCTCACTAGAGAACATAATAGACTGAAACCTTTTGAGCAAATGTTGAGGTAGCCTACAATTAATCATCTTGTCCCCACTTAATTATAGATTATTTGATGTCCTTAAAAATAATAAGAGTAATCTTAATATTAATGCTTGTGCTTATTAACAAACCTTTTCCTTCATGCTTGCTCACCTCAGGGACAGATTTTAAGGGACTGTGAGGGACAAGTGAATCTGACGGCTGAAAATAAATGCACAGTTTTAAATTGTTATAATTTCTGCTTTTATATTTAATACATGTAGTTGAGATGCATTGTCCCTCACAGTCCCTTAAAAACTGTCATTAGGTGAGCATGCCTTCCTTTTCCTTTATGATAGTATGGATGATAGTGAATGATATCACTTATACTTTAAAAGGTGTCAGCTCCAACATATTTTATTTTAAATACTGAAAATTTTAATAGCTTACAGTAATAGGAAGAATTATATCACTAAGCTTACATTAGAGTGATTTGAAAACTTTAACTCCTCAATCATTACCTGGGATAATCCTAAAATTACTCCTTAAAAATTACAAGGGCTAGATCATTATTTAGTAGGGATAATTCTAGAGAGAACGAAAACCCCATCTAAAAAACAATAGGGCTGAAGAATGGGTACTTTTAGCATCTAGAAGGGGGAAATGAATAAGGTGGGGAAGGCATATTTAACTAGTGGTCCAGAAATCTTGTTAGGGATTAACTTGTTCTTTCACAAATCTGGCCGGTAGTCCATGCTGAGGAACTGGAAATGGGCCATACTGAATCCCTTTTTGTGATCCCACTACTTCCCACCTGTAAACACAAACCATGAAAACAAAAATGAACAATTGAGCCCCGTCTAATTTTTCTTTTTCGTGGTCACCTTTTTTGATAAAAAAGAAATCAGTCTTGTGTTAGAAGTTGTGATGGACATAGTGATTAAGTGATGTTTGTTTCTGGTATTGTACCTGAAATTAGTCACAAGATGATGGATCAAAATGAGCATCTCCAGTTTGGCTAGCTCATTTCCAGGACAAGCATGTACTCCTTTCCCAAATGGTATGAAAGTATAAGCCTTTGGAGCAACCTATCACCCACAACCAGAAAAACAAAATATTAGGAATAGAACATGAGAACCTGACCAAAAAAAAAAAAGGCAGCTGATATGATTGTCTCTGCTTCAAACAATACACTGTTTCTATGAAATGCAGTACCAACCTCAAACCTAGATGGATCAAAATTTTGAGGACCAGAGAATAATTCAGGATTGTGATGTATGTTCCTAAACAACGGCATCACCTTCCAACCCTTTGGTATGAGATATCCTGCATAATTTTTTTTTTGGATAAATATTGATTAAACATATTGGAATAAACCCTTTTGAATGCTCCCTAGAAGACACAGAAATTGAGTTTGAGCACTCACCTTTGTATTCTACATCAACCACAGCTTCCCTAAATGCGAAAGAAATAATACTTGCCATCCTCAAGCTCTCTAATATAACCTGAAAAGTTGTAGATGTTCAGCTTTCAATATAAATGTTTAGCTGTTTTAGATTTTAACCACATGAATAGTTGTTCTTTGAGTTGTGCTTACTCTATGTGTAAGTGGCATATTTCTGATTTGTGCCCAAGTCAATGGCCTCTTATACCCATCATTTGCATCATATATTGCCTTCTGCTCGGCCTGCAATATAGAACAGCTCAGTATATAGAATATATATGCTAGTCTTTCACATGCATAATTTGCATGAAAGCTTTGAACTTCTAGTGGGATTCTTACCTTCACAGCTTCAAGAATGTTTTGGTTGTCATGGACGTACTTGAGAATCCATGTTAAAACACTGGCTGTAGTGTCTTGGGCAGCAAACAGTACTCCAATGATGTTATCGGAAATTTGATCCTCAGTTAAGTTTTGCCCCTTTTCATTTTGAAAATTCAGCAGATCACCCAAGAGATCTTTCTGCAGTATTTTCTTTTCCTTCCTCTCACAAATTATCTGCCTCAGAATCTGACTAAGCCTTTTCCTCGCCTTTGATGATTAACAAGAAAGAGGACGAAACAGAAGTTACTGTCAGATAAAAATCCCTTTACACGCATACTACATACATACAAGGATAGAGTTGATGTAGTTTACCAAGAGAGCTCTCTGATATGCAGTGCCTGGTATATTTGTTGGAAAAGAATTGTAACCCGCGTCTACGATGTGGTAGTTCTCCTTGAGCTTCTCTCTATAACTATCATCCAGCCGGCCAAAAATGGCAAGAAAACCGACATCAAACACGAACTGCAGACGACAATGAAAGGACAGATACATCAGAACCATGAGTGGCAAAGCCAAGATAAGCCAAGAGCAACACATAAGCCAAATGACATTAACATACGTGTTGGTGCAAAAGACTAGTTAAACTCGTGTAATTAATCAAATATGGTGGTCCAAATTTCATGTACCTTCTTCATTTCATGATAGGTGTTGATGACAGTTCCGGCTGCAGCCCATGATTCCAAGGCAGAAATGGCTAAGGCTTGAATGTCAGGTACCAGTTTCTGCATAGTATTGGGGTTTGGAGACAGAGAGCTCTGAATGAGTTTCTTAAGGCTGCTGTGGTAATCTCCCTGGTGAAAGAACAAAGCAGAAGGGCCAATCAGCTTCTCCTTGCTCTTCGGGTATGTGGGCTTGAAGAGGTGAGCATGAGTCACCAGCACAAACTTTGTGGCCTCAGGGCTTGCCAACATGACACAAGGACAGCCAAGTATGTGGGTTTTGAATATCTCTCCATACCTGATAAACAAGTAAACCAGAACAAGTTGGATCAAATCCATGCAATATGCGATAGAAACATGAATTTTGGATTCAGAGGTTGCTAATTGATCAGAAACCTTTTCTGCTTTGTGGCAAAGAATTTGTTTGGGTCCATAGAGTACATTTGTAGAGTCTCTCCTATCCAAGGCCATCCCATTGATCCTGGGGGAAGCTTAGCTTTATGCATAGATTTTCTCTTTTCTTTCTTTATGCAGCGGTATAAGAACAGAGTTGAGAGAAATATACATATGAAAATCAGAGTAGAAGCACTTTTCTCCATAAAAATGTAGCGCCTCTCTCTCTCTCTCTCTGTTAATTCTATAATGGTCTTTTTGAATTGAAGGTGTGCTTATAGTTTAGAACTGGAAATGATGGAAATTATGAGAAGAGAAGAGGTGGGTTGGGGTATATATAGGGGAAAAGGGAGTTGCCCTCCAGTAAGAGACAAAATTTGAACTGTGGTTAGGAGGAAATAAATTTGCTAAATGTTTGGAAAGAGATTGCATATTTGTATTTGATTGACACAGTGAACTCATGGTAAATACCAGAAATTACTCGTGATTTGAATGTTTCAACTTGTAAATTGTGGTTTAGAATTAAGCATGTACCGTACTGTACTGTACTGTATTGTTTTAGTTTTCGAGGGGGGAAGCTAGCTCAAAGGATAAGAACATGTCACATCCGGGAATAGGGGAAGTACACTCTCAATCAGTAACAAATCTGATAAAGCGTGTCTGCATCATATTTCTATGATTCGGTAGTGTTGAACTTGGATAGTTAACCACCACAGGTGGTCGAGACCGAGCCTCCAGGTGTACGTGGAACCCCCACACCTGGGTTCGAATCCCCCCGACGCTTATTGAGATTAAATCCCAATATATTCTGGGTGGCTAGGGGGGAGGAAGCGTTCTGACAATATCCCCCGAGCACGGATTAGTCTCTAGGCCTAGGAAGCTTTTGAGAACACCGTGTGATTGACAAATAAAAAATAAAAAAAAACTTGGATAGTTATAGCTAATTCCAGATTAAACTTTCTTGACCCCAAAAAAGTCCAAATTAAACTTTTGAAATAGAGATATTTTTCTGTTTTTGGGCCTTAAGAGATAGTATTTAAAGATCTTGATATGTAAAAAGTTGGGAAGAGAAAATAGGGTTTTTCTTCCTTTTGAGCACGATACGGTTGTCATCAAGCTAAGCCACCATGCATGGTTGATGAAGTCCCAGCCCATCTCACAGCATCCGGTGGCGGATGCTGAATGTGCCTTTTAGATTAGGCAAAATGTACACAGAAGTAAATTATCTCACTGTATGAGAACACTAAAAAAAATGATTAACTGTTCAAGTAAATCTAGAATTTGTGTCTGGCCAAACTCTGGGTTACTTGACCTAGTGGCAATAGAGTTTAATTAGAAAAATCTAGAAATTCCTATTCAATGTATGATTACATTTCCTTGTATGATTCAGATTCTATGTATTGTAATCCTCTATATGAAGAGGCCCCTATTATCAATGAGAACACACATCGATTTTCTCTCAATTTCAGTATCTCCTATGGATGCTGAACCTATCACTAGGGCAGTTGACTCCAAATGCTTGGCGGCAAATTTTGAGTATGATGGCCATGTGGGACTTGTGCCAGCAAGGGTGGCCTACCGTTAACGAGTTCTGAGCGGTGTACTGAGTCCTATATTCGAGGAAACAATCTTGTCAAGGTACTGTGACGTTCGCTGCTCGGGATTATGAGCCCCTGGTTACCGATATGCCCACCTCTCAAAGCAAGAGGTGGAGAAATAAAGTGTTTCTTGCTGGAGGACATTGGCAGATTAGGAACAAGAAATGACATTTAACGGGAACATTTCACGCCATCGGGGACCAGTCTTACTCGTTGTCCGAGGTAGAAAGAAAACGGATAGCCCTGGTATACGCCGTATGGAGAGAAGAAGAAATAACCTCCTATAGGTTCATTCGGTACTCCATACTAGATAGGCAATGCTTAGGGAGACTCCCTGGTGAGGTTGGTTTTCTGCGAATATATAGTTGTATGTGTGTGTGTGTGTGTTTTTTTTTTTTTTTTTTTTTTTTTTGTAGATGAATATTGACTTTCCGCACTGTTTGCAGTGAAAGTGCCAAAGAGGAAACCCCAGAAAGGTAAGGAAGAAGACAGGATGAACGACCACAAGTTGATGGACATGCTCATGAGCCAAGGAGAGGACGTGCTTCACATTGATGTTGACCTGGGGTCGAAGGCTAGATGAAGAGTACGGTAACCCTGACCCTGACGCCCCCATCACCCTAAGCGAGCAGCCTACTGTCGGGGACCTGGTTACGATTGCTGATCCTAGGAGAGAAAAGGCACCGGTATCTGGCTCTCTCTCTTCCCGCTCTGCTGGGTCAGGTGGAAGTGAGGAGATCCTACTTCCAAGCGAGAAGAAGTCCCATAGGCATCACCATCGGAGTGGGAATAAGCATGAGGTCACCTACACAGGTCGAGATGTGATAGGGACGGTACCCAAGAGGCAAAAGAAAAATCGTTCGTGACCAGAGCTGTCTCCCTCACTTGGGATGCTATCTCCGGCCATCCCGTTAGTCCTTAAGAAGCCCATAAAACAACTGCTAAGTGAGTACGGGGTTGCTGAAGAGAAGTTCGTGAGGTCTATGCTGGCCGACCTGAAGGACATAGACCTGGACCTGGTACAGGCGAAGGACAACACTCCCTAAGAGAATCGGCGCATGGCCTGGGCATCAATGATGCGGGTACTAGACTTTCTATGTTTTTAAATTACTTGCCTACTGTCAGCACTATTCGTGTGTACTAACATGGTGCTACATGCATTATTCAACGTGTATGCGATTGACGCGAGTGAGGAAGATACACACTTGAAGGAAGAGGTTAGCAGTCTCTCTGGGCAAGTGAAGTATCTTCATAGGGAGAAAGCGAAGCTGGAACAGGAGTGGGACTCCTTGAAGGGAAAGGTGGAGTCCTTGACTCCCATGGTGATGCAGCTGGAGGCAATGAAGAAAAGGATCGCAGAGCTCGAAGATGAAATGTCTGGGTTGAAGGATGAGGTGAGGAGTGCCCGAGACTCCGAGAAAGAAGCTGCGGAGTCCGCCACGTCCTGGAAGGCGAGAGTAGAACATCTGGAAGAGTGCCTTCCTATCGAGAAGCAGGAGGCCGTTGCCTAGTTCAAAGGCTCCCAAGAGCTTGTCGATATGCTTCTTGCCGCTCAGGATAAGGCCGTGATTACCAAGTACATGGAGTGGGTGGCGGCCGGGTACATGGACGAAGCCAAATTCAGGCGGGATTTGCTGGAAAAGTAGAAGAAAGAGCAAGAGGACAAGCAGAAGGGATAGGGAAGCCAGAGTGCGAGACCTGAAGGGGCAACTGGTGGTGATAGTTAGGAAGTTTGCCTTCTGGGGCCTTATTTTGTTGTACCCATTTTTTGAACAATGGCTTCGAGTCTGTATTGGGGTTGGGCCTTAATTAAATTCATTTTGCCTCTAAGTACGGGGTTGCTTTCTGTACTTACATAGGCATTTACAAGCATAATTCGCTATAATGAGCCACGCTCCTGCGACCACTAGCGGTACCAACTCCCGCCAAAGGAGTGACCTACAGAAACACAGCCAAATAGCTATCGCCTGAGCCTCGACTCGCCTCCAGATCGCTGCTGAAGCGCTGCCACACGCCACGCCAAGTTGGCGTCAGTAGCTTCAGAAGCTGGGGACTGAAGCACATCAGTCCCACATCGAAAACATGGAGAGGATCAGTTCCCTCCTCACCTATAAAAGGTTCTCTCCTCCCTCCTCATTGATTACGCAATTAATACTTACCTGCTGTTACTTTATCAATATAAATACATTGACTAACTTAGGCATCGGAGAAGAGAAGACCGCCCAGTGCGGTCTCCCTCTGACGCCCTCTGCATTTTACTTGACAAGTAGCAGGGACTTTGAGTATCATTGATAGCGGTTCGCCCATCGGACAAGCGTTAGTAAAGGCTTAGCTATCGCTGAACTTTAAACATCAACACTTTCATTGTCTAAATTAATTTTTTTTTTGAATGGAAATGTTTGAAGGGATTAAAATTGCTTGTATTTTGCGCCTTACCAAAGCGTGTGTGTTTAAATTACTCATTACAAGAATAAAGTAACTAACAATATGGCTTAGTTGTCTAGTTACTAAGGCCAAATGTAAGCAATGGTCTAAATAATCCATTTTTCCATTCAAAGCAACGCTAGTGGCTTACAAAATGAGTACCCGATAGGTATCTTGCCATAACTGGATGATCAAAAGCTAGGGTAAGATGTTCCAGGAGCTACTTGTAATAGTACCAGAGTCGTTGTGTATTCCATGGATGTCGTGAAACGACCCCGTCCATGTCTCGGATGTAAAAGGTCGCGGGGCCTACCTCCTCGATCTCGTAAGGGCCTGTCCAAGAAGGATCCAGTCCCCGAGGCTCTGGGTAAACCTGTTTCAAGACCCAGTCCCCCAACTTCAATATCCGGGACTGTACCTTGGCATCGTAATAACGAGCTATCCTCCATTTGTTTGCAAGGTTGTGCATGTGCACCACATCCCTTCACTCCTCAAGCAAATCAGCATCGAGCTGACTCCACGTTGGTACCCTCGTCGAAGTACTCGATCCTGGGACTCTGCATTTGCGTTTTAATGGGGAGAACCGCCTCAGACCCAAAAGCCATGCAGAAATGGGTCTCTCCAGTGGCCTCCATCGCTGTGGTCCTAATAGCCCACAACACCTCCGGGAGTTTAGAAGCCCAAAGACCCTTGGCATCATCGAGCTTCTTCTTCAGTATCTTCTTGATTATCTTGTTGACAACCTCGACTTGATCGTTGGTCTGGGGGTGAGTAGGGGATGCATAGAGGATTCTAGTGCCCAGGTTCTCGATGTAAGGCCTTAGTTCATCATTATCAAACTGGGAGCCATTGTCCGTGACTATTGTGTCGACCGGGACTCCAAACCTGCAGTAAATGTTTTTCCACAGGAAGTTTTTCACTTTTTCTGTGGTGATAGCGACAAGAGGTTCTACTTCTACCCACTTTGTTTGGTAGTCAACGGCTACAATGGAGTATTTGAATTGTCCCACTGATGTTGGAAGCTTACCGATAAGGTCCAGGCCCCATTGGCAAAATAGCCAAGGTGCAAGGAGTATGTAGAGAGCAATGGGCGCTGCCCTTGGGATGTTTGCATACATTTGGCACTTGTGGCAAGAACTCGATATTGTTTGAGCTAGGGCCGACATGGTTGGCCAAAAGTATCCTGCCCTCAGGGTCTTGTGTGCAAGAGACCGGGGCCCTACATGGTTACCGCATACACCAGCGTGTATGTCCTTCATTATTTTGTGACCGTCCTCTGGTGTCACACACTTGAGGTTGGGGAAGCAATGACCTCTCCTGTATAACTTTTCATTCATGAACGTGTATTGAGCTGACCTAAATTGGAGTCGCCAGGCCTCAACTTTATCATATGGGGTCAGACCGTCCACCATGTATTTCAAAATTAGATCCATCCAGGAGGCAGTGTGGTCCACCATGAATATTTGTGACACCGTCTTAGAACTGCTTGGTCTTTCTAGTATTTTGACCTTGTAGGCACTAGTCTTTTTGTTAGATGTGCCATCAACATACAATCGCCAAGTGCTTGGTGGGGGTGGGTCCGGGGCTGGTGGTTCAGGTGATCTCGGGGTTGGATTATGAGAGGGAATCGATTCAGAAATAAAATCTGTCACTGCTTGGCCCTTAATAGTTGTCTGGGGTTGGTACTTGATGTCGAACTGCCCCAATTCGATGGCCCATTTAATTAATCTTCCCGATATCTCTGGTTTATGTAAAACCTGCCTCAATGGGTGATTAGTGAAAATGGTGATCGAGTGTGCCTGGAATTAGTGTCTTAGCTTCCGGGCCGATACCAGGAGGGCCAATGCTATCTTTTCAATGTCCAGGTACCTAGATTCTGTACCAATGTAACCTTTTCCAGCATAGTACACCGGGTACTCGCAATCAGAAACCTTCCTTATCAGAGCGGAGCTCACGGTTGTTAAAGATACCGCGAGATATATGTAAAGCATTTCTTCTAGAATAGGTTTGTAAAGTAGAGGTACCTCTGCCAAGTACGCTTTTAGGAAGAGAAACGCAGCTTCGTGCTCAGTGGTCCAAGCTATTACCTCGATGTGCTGGGTTTTTAGCAGCTTGAAGAAAGGAGTGCACTTGTCTGTTATTCTGGAGATGAATCCTGACAGAGCGGCTACCTTACCTGTAAGGGATTGGACCTCGTTCCTGTAGGTTGGGGATATCATGTCTAATATAGCCTGTACATTCTCTGGGTTCGCCTGAATTCCCCTGTGGCTAATGATGTATCCAAGGAACTTTCCTACTTCAACCCCGAAAATCCCTTTATGTGGGTTAAGCGGCATACCGTTGCGTAATATGATAGCAAAGACAATTGATAAGTTTGTTATGTGGTCCTCGGAGGTTAAGCTTTTGACCAGCATATCGTCCACGTATACCTCCAGATAATACCGATGACCTCTGCGAACATGGAGTTGACAAGTCGTTGATAAGTGGCACCTACATTCTTCAATCCGAAGGCCATGACCTAGTAACAATAAAGACCTTTGTCTATAGTGAAAGCGGTGTGCTCCTCATCTGCCGGGTTCATTCTAATTTGGTTTTACCCACTGAACGCATCCATGAAACTAAGTAACCTGTACCTAACGGTGGAGTCAATTAGTTGATCAATTCATGGGAGCGGGAAGCTATCCTTAGGGCATGCTCGGTTGAGATTTGTGTAGTCTACACACATGCACCTTGATCTCTGAGATTTCTTTGGTACCATGACCACGTTGGCTAACCACCAGGGGTACGTCACTTCCCTGAAAAAGTTAATGGCCATCAACTTCTTTACTTCAACCTGAATAGCCCAGTACTTATCATGTGTGAAGGCTTTACACTTCTGTCTCACTGGTGCCGAGAAAGGAACGATGCTAAGGTTGTACATGGCTATGTTTGTTGGTATATTGGGCAGATGTGTTAGAGCGGAGGAACGAAATTAGGTCTTCCCTGATAGCCGGAGCCAATTTGTACCTATCTTGACGATTTTGTCCTGGAACTGCTCGGATAAAACCACTTCTTCGACGTCTTCCACGGCACCAGGCCATTCTTCGTCAGAGTCCGTATCGTCCCTGAGATCCTCGTACCTGTCTGTGAGAGGATCGGTGGCTACGGGCAACATTTCGGACTTTCCCTTACCCCGAGATACCGTTAAAGAATAGCACTGCCTTGCCTCAGCCTAATCACCCCGAATGGTTGCGATTCCACTTGGGGTTGGCACCTTCATCATGAGCATGTGACCTGCAATGAAAGGTTTCAGACGCCAGAGTGCTGGTTGACCCAGGATAGCATTATAGGATGAGGCACAGTCAACTACAAAGAACTCTGTTTTGATGGTTGAACAATTTGGACTCTCTCCCACCGTGATCGATAGGTAATCTGATCCCAGTGGCTGGACTATATCTCCTGAAAAGCTTATGAGGGGCTCCTTATCCTGTGACAGTTTGGCCCTTCCCCTGTTCAGGGCTTTGTACGCATCTCGGAACAGTACACTAACGGAGGCTCCGGTATCCATAAGTACTCGGGAGACTATATACTGGTCCATTTGGAGGGTGATCAGGAAGGGATCATCACGAGGCATTCTGAGATCAGCCTTTTCTTCCTGCAAGAAAGTTACCGACTTCCACCCAGTGTAGTTGTCCTACTGCGGGGCTTTGTGGAAATTGAAAACTTCCGAGTGCCCAAAACTGGAATTCCTCTTCCTCCTCTGGGGAGGTAACTCCTTTAGGCCCCCACCATGGATGGTGAAGATCTAGCTGTACACGTTTATAGCTCATATTTCTTTAGCAGGCAGGTACCACTGAAGCTTGCCCTTCTGAATAAGCGACTCGATCAAATTTTTTAAAGCCACGCAGAGGTTGGTATTGTGCCCGGCTTCCTCATGAAATGTACAGAACCTTCCGGTATCCTACTGGGTAAGTTTACTCTTCGGGAACTTTCTCGGTGCTGGTCCAGGTATCTCATCCTTGTTCTTGTTCCATACAGTTTCATACGAAGAGTTGAGGATAGTAAACACCTCATACAGGGGTAGTGGCGGTGTTCACCTGGCCTGCTGTGTCCTTTCTTACCGGCGAGGCTGAGTGGTCACATAACCGCTAGACCTGGACGAGGAATTTTTGCTTCTCTTTCTCTAGGTATGGGGTGATCCATCCTGATTATGGACTGACTCCCTCTTTCGTGGCTCATCCCTGACCACCGGGGCCGGGCTAGAGACCATTAGCTCTGGTCTGACATTATCCTCATATCTTTCGAATTCGGCTTGAACGTGCCTGATGGCTGTAGCCATCAGCTCGTTGTAGCTAGCTGGGAGGTGATGGTTAATCCCATAGAGAAACTCTCCGCATCTAAAGCCCCTCCTGAAAGCCAGCTCAGCTAGTTCTTTGTTAAGGTCCCGGCACTTAGCAGTAGCCGCCTGCCATCGGTTAACAAAGGACTTCAAAGTTTCATTTTCCCCCTGTTGAATCTTTAGCAGCCCCTTCTGGGTATGTATCTCATCAGTACGTAAGATGAATCGAGCTACGAACTTGTCCGCGAGCTCCTTAAAATTCCATACAGAACCGGCCGGCAGTTTGTAGAACCAACTCAAAGCTTCCCATGATAATGTCTCCTGGAACATATTACAACACACCTCATCAGTGTATCCCTTGGCGCTTGTTTGTGTGCGGAAAGCCTGTAGGTGCTGGTACGGGTCCCCAATTCTCGTATAGTCAATCTTCAGTGGCTTTGATATGTTCGTTCGAATGGCGCCTCTAACCTGTTGGGTGAAAGGACCCGGACGGTCCTCGTAAGTGGTCAGGGGCCGCCAGGTGTCCCTATTCTCTGCTGCCTCAACCCTTGCCTGCAGGGCATGCAAGGAGTTGCTCATTTGTAAAAGTAACACCATGTTTGGATCAGTTAATGGTGGGTCACTTTGAGCTGGCTGTAGCAATGGCGGTGGCGGCAAATGCCTTAGACCTTCCGGGTATAAGTCTAGGTATCTGGATTATCCGGTGACCACTTCCTGTGGACTGGGTTAGAGCGAGGCCCGTGCATCCCGTTACTGGGGCAGCATTTACATCTGTCGCTACCTGGGATGCTCTAGCTAGGGCTTGGGTGAGGGCCTCGTTATGCTGGTGCCTTCTATCCTGTACTCGGGCCAGCGTAGTGTTTTCATCTTCCAGCTCCTACAGTCTCTGTTGCCAACAGAGGTTTGTTTCCCTATCGATTCTTTGTTGTTCCCGATCGATCCTGACTTGTTCCTGGAAGGCTGCGATCTCTGCTCTCATCGACTCTAACTCTGAGACCGGGGCCACTTGGTCCCGGATGACCGGTGGGTCTTTTGCGTTCTACTGGTCCAAGAATCCGAGACCATGCGCCTCTCCTCTGGCACTTGGTGGCCCTGCTGATGAAGTACCTGGAGAGAATATTAGTGCCCGGGCGACACTTCTACCTTCACCTGCCGCTTCTTCCAGCTTGGTCATGATCAGCCCCTATCTGGCGCGCCAATGTTTCTGGTGGCTTTCTCCGGGTACCTCACACAGAATGCTATAACAGCTAGGGTACCAATCAAACTCCTAAACCCTGTACCAAGAACACAGGATTATAGGGGTAAACAGTATCAGACGGTTTACGCCTCTCCGATGCCTGAGTAAGATACTAATATATAAAGGAATTATATGAATAGTGGGTCAAGGAGTTATTACTTGTAAAAGGTGGTTGTGCTGATGCCTTAATACTCGAGCATGGGAAGGGAGTTTATCCCATCTTCGATGTGGGAAGCATATTATCCCTTTGTAGCTATATCAGCCTTCTGGCGTGTATTTAGGTGGACTGTGCTGATCAGGTCCGGACCCTTTTGTGCCCAGGGTGTCGTCCCAGATGCGAACCACCATGGTGGGATGTGAACTCGGCCCGTGGCCCGATACCCGGGTCTTACTACTGGCCCCAGCTGATGGTGCAAAATCTAGTGAATTACCAACTAGTATGTACAGCTTTGTATTTGAATTTAGGGTTTTAGCTATTTGTTTCAGGGTTAGGACGTTGTGCTGATAGCGTGTTTATGGAAAACTGAATTAGGAGAGAATTGAGTCGTCATTTCATTGATAATATGTGCCTCTTTATATAGAGGATTTCAAAACATAGAATCAGAGTTGTACAAGAAAAGATAATTGTAAAATTAATAGGATATCTATGAATATCTTCGAGAATATCTCTAATTCGAAACCCTATTACATCTAGGTCAAGTAACTTAGTGTTTGGGCCAGACACATATTCTGGATTTACTTGAACATGTAGCTATAAAACAAATTAATTTTTGTTGAGATCTTTTTTTTAAATTTTATTTTCAGAAGAGGGTAGAGATTCATTTTTAATTTTATTTTTAATTGAACTTATATTTTTATTAACATAATAATTTATCAAAATATCTAGTAAACAAAATTATTTTAATGGGTATTTTAGTTAAACTACTCTTGAATATAGGTCATGTGTTTTGCACATATTAGTTTTTAACGGAACATTAACAGAAGTTAGTGATAGGTACCACTTGAAATGAAATCGAAAAGTTCAGGTACTGGTTGTGATCAAAATTGAAGTTCAAGTACCATCAATAAGATAGAGGATAAATTCAGGTACCATTTGTGATAATAACCTATTTTAATAAACTAACATGAATATCATATAATTTAAACATTAACCAAAGAAATCATGGAGTTCTCTAAGAATGAAGAAATATGTATGTGTGTGTGTGTGTGTGTAATCATTTGCAAATGGTAGATTGTGGATTAAAGGCTTTAGTTTAATTGACGCACTTACCCTAGCGAACGATAATAGAAGAGAGTTTTAAATGAAGCAAGGCTCTAAAGATAAATTTTTAAAAAAAATTATTGCACTCATATTCTTCAATTGACCCTAGAAAATTGATGCCAAGGCTCTAATGTAGACTCTGTCGTCTTTGTGGGGTCCGAAAATGTTACATTCATATCTAGAGTTACCAGTTTACCAGTCAATTGGATCATAAACAATAACATTCATCCCTTTCCACATTCGTAAAATTATTTAGGGGGTTTTTAAGTTGACTTTTTAAATGGTTCACTTTATGAAGAAACTTTTTTCACAAAAGTTGTACATGACGTTAAACTGAGTCCGTAGATATGTAGCATTCTAAATCAAAGCTCACTTGAATAAGTTATGGTCTAAGGAAGTCAAAATTTATCTTGGAGTTTTTCGGATACATTGATGTTCCACATTATGTAGGTGGTAACCCTAGCAGTTTAGGGCACCCCATCATCTCTCTGAGGCAAGTACACATATGGAAACGAGACTCGGCCTCCAACAGACTCGAAATCGAAACCTGACGGTTTCTCTTCCAACTGGCCACCATAGGCCCAGTCATTGGTGCCATTCGAACCCTCTCTCCCTACTCTAGATATCTCTCAGAACGAATCCAAGTTGATTTGAAGTGAAAAAGAAGATTCGAAGCAAAAAGCCTAACGTAGCGCCGCACAATTCTACCCTAATTTTTCATCCTCCTCCAGTAGTTTTGAGCAGCACCACTGCATCGGCTTTGAAGCCATCGCCATCAATTCGACGAGAGATCAAAAAATAGAAGAGTTGAAGATTTCAAGTCCCGTAGCTTTCAAGGTAGTGTCTGTTCTACAACACTCAAAATTTGACTTTGTGTTAGTTAGAAAAGATATTTGGCATATTGAAAAGAACATTTTGATATAGTTGTGCTACCCGAATTAGGGGTCGTGACACTGGCACGTGGGTATTACGCATTGCCACTCTCGACCGTGCGTGAGGGTGCGTGCTGCATCATTTGGCTATCTTTGTTAGCTTGTTAGGTAGAGTTATGTATTAGGAACACGTTGATATGATTTTTGTGGCCATTGGAGAACATTTGGCTAGTAATCGGAATTTCCCAAATTTTGAGGATTTCGGATTTCTATTAGTGATGATCCGACCGTTAGATTGTTGTGATTTTTTTCGTAGGTTGTTCGAATTACTCAATTAATGACATTGTCAAAGTTCGAGCCATTTCTAATGTGAGTTCGTATTTTTTGGTTTTATGATGAATTTATGTAAAGGGGTATTGGAGTTTTGTCTTGAATTCGAATTTATGGTTTATAGTTCATTTTCGATGGGAGTGTCAGATTTTAGCATTATTTATGATTTGAGAAATAAGTATATTTTTGGCGAGTATTAAATTGAATTCAGACATAAGTTGCAGATTTAATTTTCATATGAATTATGGTTTTTGAATTTGAGTTTTGAGTATGGTTTGAGAAATACTAAACATGTGATGTGAATTATAATCATATTTCTCCCCTTGATACATAAGAGATTAGCTGGAGGAGTCAATAATTCATGCGTATGGATGAATGTTATTGAGGTTAATTATGTTATCAAGTGCATGCATGCCTTACCTGGTCGGCAGTACCTTTCGGGTAATATTCTGGTGGCAATACCCTCTTATTAATATATATTCAGTCAGCAGTACCATCTGATGAGACATCTGGTCGGCAGTCCCTTTTAGATGACATGAGATGATTAGTCTGCAGTACCCTTTAACCACCACCTCCTAACATTTTAGTCGGCAGTACTCTCCGATATGTCATCTAGTCTGTAGTATCATCCAGATGGCATGATATGGTTAGTCTATAGAACCCTCTAACGATCGCTTTCTAGAATTTTGGTCGGCAGTACCCTCCGTTGTTGCCTCATTTGGTCAACAGTAACCTCCAGATGTCATGAAATGACTAGTCAGTAGTAACCTCTAGTCATCGCCATTTCGTATATGTTATTCAGATACGTTTGATAGAGTGAGAAGAGTATTTTGGTCGCCAGTACCCTCTAGATGACATTAGTCCACTAGTTGGCCGTACTCTCTAGTCGCAGCCCATTTCTTATGAGTTGGTCATCTATAAAATGTAGGTGTTTATGTTAAGGACAGTGGTTGTATTATGTTATCCACCCCTTAGAGCATCTTTATTTTAGTGGCAGCCTAGTGGGTACTACTAGTAAGTTGATTCTAGTGACCGCATGGTGAGCGCTATTGGTAAGGTGATCCTAGTAGCTGCCACGTGAATGTTACTGTAGAAACACCATAGTAACTTGTTGGTGAGAGCTACGGTTGAGTTAGTAGTAGTCATTTACAGTATCTTCAGTTAGTTGCTTCCTGGTAAGTACTACGAGTGAGTTGATTCTAGCGACCGCCTGGTGAGCGCTACTGGTGAAGTGATCCTTGTGACTACCGGGTGAATGTTACTGGAGAAAAGAGATAGTAACTGGTTTGTGAGAGTTATGGTTGAGTTAGTAGTAGTCACTTGTAGTATGTTCAGTTAGTTGCTGCCTAGTGAGTACTACAGGTGAGTTGATCCTAGCAGTCGCTTAGTGAATATCCGCTTGGTGAAATTATCCTAGTAGTCACTTGGTGAGAGGTATGTTGAAGTGTTACTCAGTTAATTTGTATTATTGATTTTCAGTTTAAAAACATATTATCTTGAGTTATAGTATTGAATTTGTATGATATAATAATTAAGATCTAAGGGCCATGATCTATTGAGTTTCTAGTTGGAAGATGGTTATTATTATAAGGAGTAGGTAGCCCTAGAAATTGAGGTTGGATTTATGTTATTAGAAGTGATTAGTTTTCTATGCGGGTTTGGGTAGTCCATTTCTGACGGAAGTTCTGCCAAATTTTTGGTAGAAATTCTCCTAAGGTGGGCCCTGCAGTGCCACTTTATAGTTCTGAGTGAAATTCAGGGTAGATCCTACCAAAAAATTGATCTCTATACGGCAGCAGGGCGATCAGTTTGTTTTCAAATTCTCAATTCAGATTGAGTGTGATCAGATCACGCATGGTATTTTGTAGTATCATGGGGAGTCGCTACTGACCATGGCTCCTTATAATGCTTTATTTGAGGCTAGGGAGGTTCAGATCACTTTAACCGCGGTATGGATGGAGGTCCTTAGTCTTCCATCGCCTATGCTCATGGAGGAGCCCAACATGATGGTTGGTTCAACCCTCATCTATGTGTTGTAATAGGATAAGGTCGATGTCAGGTGTGGAGTGCATTCAACTTCATCACGAGAACTCATTAAAGGAAAAATAGGCTTATCCCTAATTTCTCTTAGAGTTTCCTCTTAGTGTCTTAGCCACTTTACGTTTCAGGTACAAGAAATTTTGAGATTTATGTCGGGTCTATGGACTCTTAGAGCACTGGAGTCTTGGTTGCTTGGGTCCTCCTTTAACAGCAACGGACGAGGAGCACGCCACTACGGTGGTGTATGTGCCAAACTCTAACCTTAGGGTTTTAGAGGCTGGAAAGAAACTTGCAATTTCTCTTGCAAGCGCTGACTTGGTTAGTAGTCTTGCTTTGTGAGCCAATCTAATATCTCCTTCACCGACGTTGAACCGTTTCTCAGCCGACGGTGCGATGTTGTTCTCTATTTTAGGTATTTCTACCTTAGATTTATCTCTGAGGTGGACTGATTTAGGGCACCATCTCAGCTGCCTTCTAAGGCTAGGAACTAGTAGCATATGTTGACGACCTTTGCCTCTACTCTAGTTTCCGGGTTCCGCGAGATTGGCACTGAAAGAAGTGATCACATACTCTAAGCGTTCAAAGCAATTGGTACCATTTGCTCAGGTCCAATTAGATTTTGAGCTTTCTTTAGTTCTTACTTTAAAATCTGGTGGCTTGGAGGTCTCCCCACCTAAGAAAAGAAAGCTGGGAAGGCATGTTGGTAGTAAGAACAGGTGCAAAGCCTAGGATTCCTAAGAGTACTAGGAAGAAGAAAAAGAACTATAGCCCAATGATGTGGAGCAGATTGTACCAACTCAAGTTGTTGATAGCCTTGAAGTAGCTCCCTTTGCGTAGGGAGGTCCAAAGGTTTAAGAATAAATTAGGACTGGATCTTGAATTGTTCGGTGAAAACTATTGTAGTGTTAGGATAACCTTACAATGTAGCTTTAGGGCCCCTTCAGGGGTGATACAAGTCGTTCATCCCCTTCATGGGGGGTTCACTGTGTACTGTTAACTACATTTTCTTTAATGGATTGACGCCCAAGTTATTAATAAAAATAATAAAATAAAAAAATAAAAAGAGAGAGATAGTATTTAAATCAGACCGTTTTATCTTAAGCATTCTAAAATCATCATAGGTGGAAAAGCAGAATAGTAGAGTTCTTTTCTTAAATTTTTCATGGCTGTTAATTTATCCTATAGTTTTTTAATTTTATAAATTTCAATCTTTTTCAATTTCTGCCTGTATTAACTAAAGTAATTCTAAGCAAATGTTCAATTATTGCGAGCCAGGATGATATTTTTCTCACTTTTCATCCGATTAAGATAATTTTATAGAAATCATTAATGAAGTGTCATATAACTAACAAAATGTAACTATAGCATCGAGATTGTGCGCCATGCGCTTTACAAAAATTTGGGTCATTCAGTTTCTTCATTCATTCTCGTTTGGTAGACTGGTCTTTGGAGCGTCAGTGTGTGGCGAACGTGTCATATGGTTGCTAGGTGTCTCTTGTAGGGTTGTAGGCGAAGTTTTCGCGAGATTTGGTTTTCATATCTTTGGTGGTGGTGGTGATGAATCTAGTAGTCTTCACTATTTGGGTCAATTAGTTGGGAACACAGTGAGGAAGATGACGTAGTCTTTTTGACAGTTATCTATGAGGTGTTATTGAGACTATCAAAAGGGTGCGGCTATTGCCACCCTACTAACTACTTTGTTCACCCTACATTCTTTTCTCACCCTACATATATTTTTGTAATTTCAAGTTTACTTAGTTTACTCATTTACAGTATCCAAAATACCATTATTCCAATATAGGGTTTCATTCGAATTCTTTTTCTATTTGACCTCCTCAGTGTTCGAATTCGTTTTTTGTTAGCATAACATGAGAACGATTGAAGATGATGAATGTTAAGAAAACATTAGGATTTATTGATGAGTGAAGAGATTAAGAATAAAGTTTAAGTACATGTTCTGTAAGGTGTAACAAGAGAAACAAATTGTAATTTTAATAAGATATTGTCCTCTATTGTAATTTTTAATAAGATAATTGTAATTTTTAATAAGATATGGTCCTCTATTGTAATTTTATATTAGGACAGTTTAGTTTTCCAATAAATCAATAACTTGTAGGGTGAAGAAAGTAGTTAGTAAGGTGGCAATAGCCACACCCCTATCAAAATTGTCCATCATCAGTAACTTGTGAAAACAGGCAATTGTAGATTGTTGTGTTTCCTTTGATTTTTTTAGTAAGTGGTACACAGACATGCTTATAGTTGATTAGAAACTACCTTATTGATATAAAAATGCACTTTACTCATTATTAGATTTGTTCTGGGCTTATCTTCTGTACTTACGATATATCAGTAAACCAAGTGACCTTGGTCTTTTTAAATATACTAGCCTTCCAATTTGCACCTGCGAATGGTCTTGCTTTTACGCAATGAATTTATTAAGGTTATTTCTTCTCTTCAAAAGTGGAGAGTTGGTTTTTTTTTTTTTTTTTTCAAAAGGAAGTTGATATCAGTAGATCAACAGCAAATAGGTTGCAGTCTACCGGAACTTACATAAGAAATCCAGCAAGGAAATCCAGAATAACCTACCTGAGCTAAAGCAAACCATCAAAATCACTGGGACGATCATAATTAAGCGAGCCTATACAAGAATGAAAAAACCTTGCCTCCTAGGAAAAGAAATCATTCAACTAGCCCTCACTTGTCAATCACGTAATTGTGGTACAAGCAAAAACTAGAAACGTTATAGAAGACTCATAGAATTTTATCCAACCTCATATAGGCTCAATACCCTAATACAGTAGATCCCAGCTTACCTCGACCTGAGCCTGTAGGCCCAAGCCCAACTCAAATCTTACCTAACAGGAAGGCTTTCCTGCCCCATCAGCCCAAGGTGAAGCCTAGATCGACAGAGATAAACCCACATATTTGAGCCCAACAACCAAAATTTGAGCGCAGGCCTAAAGGCCCAAGCCTAGTGTTTTAGCTGTCTCGGGAAGGGTTTGATCCTGCTAAATCATGGGATGTCTTGGTGGAGCGAAAGTAGAGAAGGTGAATCCCAAATACGCCCTTTAGGTCCTTGAGTCTTCTCTCTCTGCTGTGTCTTTTTCTTGGTATGAAGTCAACGAACCCACGAGGAATTGTAGGTCTATACATCAGCGCGTGAGCCATTTTTCGGTGTCTCCAAAGGCCTTGGAAGCTGGACTGGACTCATATAAGGCTTGTGAGTCTGATAGTGGTGGATGTGAGGCATGGACTTGCCTAGAGTTTCATTAACGAAGGAGAGAGAGAATCTCAAATCTAGTTTCTCTCTCCTCAAAACTTTATGCAATTCTAGAAACCACATATGGTTTGATTTTGTTGTGAGGAAGATAAGAAGGATATGTGAAGGAAATGAGCTCTTGGTGCGTTAGCAGATGGGGATCAAAGAGTAGAGGGAAAATTAGTGGTCGAAATTTTTTTGGGTGAAATTGCTCATGGTGAGCAATAAGGGTGTTTTCCACTTGGGAGGACCCTCATTTTAGCACCAAATATTTCAGGAAAAGAAATGGGGTTGTCATGAAAGCTTCCACCTCCGAGATCCGTACCTACCAACCATGAACAAAGGCTAGAGGGAAGACCGAGCTAGCCGGCCTTCGACCCTCCGATGCCTAAGTCAAATAAATGTAAGAATGTAGATTAGGTACGAGTAAATGGAGAGTGGTGGCTTATCTTGAATGAGTGGAGAGACATGTATTTATAGTGTGGGGATGGGCTTATCACCCATTTGTTTCCAATGTGGGACTAGCTGTGGTCCACCCGATGCCACAAGTGTATGGTATCGGCATCACCCAAAGTCTAGTCATTTGGGCAGAATCCCTAGGCCACTGCTGCCAGATTGCCTCCACCGCAGTTAGGCCATCCGGTGGCCAGCATATCCTCCACTACATCAGAGCTCCAATAAAAAACTACCAGCGCCTGTCAAGCCCCTTACGTCGCAGCCTCCAGCACCAATCACGAGTTTCAAACGTCGATCGGATGGTTAAAAGATGACTCCCGACCGCCTTGACCTCTACAACTCTCGCACGAGATCTGGTACGCTGTGATGTCCACGACCCTCGACAAAAAGCTTCGCCAGTGCTAAAATAGATGGTAATTGAAAGGAGATTCTGCCACCACGCTATGCTCAAGCTGACTTCACAGCCTCCAAGATCTATTCTGTCACCAGTTAGACCCAGTTTGAGCCTCTACTATCACCTAACAAATTGCACCGTGACGAGAACCTCATCGGATCTAGAACACTGGTGCCGCGTTCTGCTCAAAACCCTAGAGAATGGGTTCTGTGATGTGGGTGCATATGGGGCCACATCAAATGCATTATTTGTTGTTTTATTATAGATTCATAATCTTTGATATTTTATTGTTTAGATATTTTTAGAGTATCTTTTTACATTTAATTTAGGATTTAAATTTAATTAGCTTTCCATTTTAGCTTAAGTATACTTATTCTCCATGTATTGTAAATTAACCCTATAAATATGGGTAATGTAATTGTTGTTAGATAGCTTATGGTTTATGAATAATATCAATTTATTTTAGGCATGGATTTGCCCTTCTTTACGAGTTTGCTACTCCTTATTTATGGTGTTTGTTGAGTGACTGTTGGAGGCCTGTGTTCAATACATTTTCCCCATGAATTGGTATCAGAGCTTTGGCAAGAGCTTGGTGGATTCCATGTCTCAGGTCAGGCGAAGAAGGGGAGGTTTTCAAATGGAGGGTTATGACATCAACAACGACATGGCTGAAATCAAAAGGATGCTTCAGCAACTTGCAGTACATATCGATCACATCGAAACTCGACGATGGGGTTGTAGGAGTTCCAACGGGGAGAGAAACGTTATCAATTATCATCAACTTGTTGATCGCATCGAAACTCGACGACGGGGTTGTAAGAGTTCCGACAGGGAGAGAAACGTTACCACCTATCATCAATGTGTCAATTGCATCGAAGTTTCACACCTAAAACAGTGAGAGTCTGGAGGAGGAACAATACATTGATTTCTCTCATTGTTGTGCTTCTTTGTGTGAGCTAGACATAAAGGATGAAGGTATGAACACATTCAATGGTTTTGGTATATCATGTTCTTCTTCAGATTCAACGAACTTGGATATGCCACCACTTTTTGATAATTATGATTATGAAGAATATTGCGATGAAAATTGTTTGGAGATTGATGAGACTGACCCACCCATGCAAAGGTTTCATCTTCCTGAGCAACAGGACATCGTTAAAGTCATGCCGGTGCATGTTTTGGAATCATCATCAACAAGTGTAAGTCATGAAATTAATTCATGCATGGGTGATATCATTGAATTAGAAGATCATGCAGATAATTTAGATCTAAAGTCCAAACTAGATGTGGATGTCAACATTGTTTTAGAACCTCAAAAAACAGAACATAGTATGTGTGGTTTAATACGTGAGCATCCTAATAGAATTCATGGTGTTGGTCTTAAGAAGTCATTTATCTCAAACAAGCTAGCGGAGAACGTTGAATCTAAAAGCAAAGATGCATCCCTTAAATTTCATGATCCATTACAAGAAGATGCAACTCACAAATTTATTGATTTCATTGGAGTTAGTATGTTCTACTTACAGATTCTGAAGATGCAACTCATAAATTTATTGATTTCATTTGGGTTAGTATGTTCTATTTACAGATTTTGAAGATGTTAATTGATATTGTCCATCGTATCAAGAAAGGTGAGACAAATTTTAGACTGGCAAAGTTTATTATCATGAGCAGATTTCTCAAGTCAAGACTAGGAAGGTATTCCAAGTATTTATTTATTTGGAATGTAATGAATCAATTGCAAGCTAATATGTCAAAAGAAGATTTGAAGCAATGGAAGATTTTGTCGGATTTTCTTCAATCAATGGCTCAAATTCGAGGATGAATTCTTTCTAACCAGGGAACCCTAATGCATGTGCATATGGGGCAACATCAAATGCATTATTTTGTTGTTTTATTATAGAATCCTAGTCTTTGATATTTCATTGTTTAGATATTTTTAGAGTATCTTTTTATATTTAATTTAGAATTTACATTTAATTAGCTTTCCATTTTAGCTTAAGTTTACTTATTCTCCAAGTATTGTAAACCCTATAAATATGGGTAATGTAATTGCTGTTAGATAGCTTATATTTTATGAATAATATCAGTTTATTTGAGGCATGGATTTGCCATTCTTTACGAGTTTGCTACTCCTTATTTCCGGTGTTTGTTGAGTGATTGTTGGAGGCCTGTGTTCGACACCTTTTCCCCATCATTCTGCTCTTGTTGCAAGTTGTAACTTTAAAGTGGAGAGTTGGTTTGTCCTCAATGGCAACTTACAAAAGAAGATCTCTTGAAACACCAAATATATATGACTCAAAAACAAAGTAAATCATATAAAAATTTCTCTAGAATATTTAACTTTAAATTATAACCTCTTAGAATCTTAGGTGCAAAACATATGAATGCAAATTAATGAAAGTCTCAAAGATCCTATGAATACCCACAAAAAAAAAAAAAGTACATCCGAAAAAGATAACAACATTATTTTCATCTCAAGAGCAATATTACAAACAGTTATACAGAAAATCACCAACAAAAATTAAGAACTACGTGTAAATTTAGATACTTATTTTGCATTTGCATTGTCCAATTACTAATAGAGAACGACCCTTATCATCCAAAAAAGAAAATAGATAAAACCATAAAAACAAAACCATTCAACAAGAAGAAAAAAGGTAACAATTAGCTGACAAATAGTCACCTTTCTTGCATTAATCTTGTTTTCATAGAAAATTGGAATCCCAAATCTCCAACTAACCCTAAACGGTTGAGATCAATTCATTCAGTGGTTAGAAATTGAAATCAATAGGAAAGTATCTGAGTTCTCTTCTCCACAATTTTTTTTCTATACAAACTGCGATGGAGAGGAGTTGAAATTGAATTAAACTGTTTATGTGAGAACGTGGGTAGAAGCCACATTGTATACATAAAGAGAAGAGATATACGTTATAATTTTTTTTTTTAATTCCTTATCTCATTTTGTATTTGACAATAGTGACTCTTCTACATATTTTTCATATATGCTAAATTTTTGTCTATATCATATTATCATGGGTATTCTAGGGAGTTCCATTATTCATGAATTTTATGACACTAAACCTAGTTCTTCCCTTTATAATAATGGAGATAGAGATAAAAACAATGCTGGACATCTACATATTCATGTACTTATACCAAGTTAAAGAAGTTACCAAAATGTTCTAGTGGTCATGTCACCGTTTTTTCATGAGTCAACCAAAAGTGATGACATCTAATTTCGTAATCGAATTGTTGCAGTTTTGTTTTTCTTAGAATTTTACCGACTATGACATAATTTGTTAACTTACTACCAATTTGTTGCATCATTTTTCTTTTTTAGAATTTTTCCGAAAGTTTTCAGTTTATATAGGGACCATATAACGTCTAGAGTTTTTTTATTTTTTGGTCTGAAACGTCTAGAGTTTAAAAAATAAAAAAAATAAAAAATAAACCAAGTGTGTAAATTTATCTTTTCATTATTATCTTCAACGTTTTGGAGTTTTTCTTTGCCCTTCTATTTGGATTCTTGCAGATGGTTGGGTTTCTCTGTGCTATATTCCCTATATTCTACACATTTGAAACATAAAAATTCAAGTGAAAAAGGAGCAAATTATTCAGCAAATTGAGTCGTAAAACTAAAACCCTTCAACGACGGCGACTGTACATTTGCCGGCGCCATTCAGGTGGAACACATGGACCCACTGAGATGGCGGTGCATTACAGTTCATGCATACTTCGGATCTCCCCGGAGGCCAGCCTGTCAGTGGACCCAGGCACATCGGTGGGAGTCTGTACGGTCCACCGCCGATTTGCGACGTGGAAGCTTCTCGAGTTCTTGGTCCCTTTCCGTTGAGACCACCGCCAAACGTCACAATCGAAGGTAAGAGCGACGTCAGGTTGCGGCGGGACGCGTGTAGAAATCTCTGTGGTCCAAGTCGAGAGAGTTCGTGAGGCGATGAGAAGTAACTAGTCGTCGATGTAGTGTAACCTAGAACACAGGCAACCTACAGTTAGGGTTGTTTGGACCTCTGATGAGATTTCTTCAGTCTCCCAATTAAACAACGAAGATTTAGGGTAGACGATGTGCTTCAGCTGGGGTCCATTCGATCTGGGTGATTTGAAAGGAAGTTCAATACTGCATGCATGCTTAATTAGATTAGATCACGGAGAGAATATAGAGTTACATAGTTCAAGATGGATCTAGGGCTTCAATGGAGTTAAGCTATGGTTTAAACTCTATGCTTCCGTTACCATCTTACTCATTCCTTTCGAATTAGTTTAATTGCGGATGGAAAAATAAAGATCTTGTCGAGAGATAACCTATGTAAGGCATTGTGCTTAACCTATGTAAAACATTGTGCTTGCGAAAAAATGAGATGAATTCTTTAAATAAGTTGTGGTCTAGTCTGGAGGCTGTTCCGAGCAGGGGCGGAACCAGGATTAAGAGTTTGGGGGGGGGTCCAAATATAAAATCATTTTTTTTGTCATCCTAAATATAAAATTGAAGTATAAAAAGAACAAATAATTAACAGTAGTTAATGTCCTTTTACAACTATATTGAAGTTTTTGCGAGATCAAAATTCAATGTTTGATATATATGTTCTAAAGTTAAATATCAATCAAATACAAAAACTAAGATTAAAGGAATTCATCCATTGAGGTATGGTATTAATAGAGAAAGGATAGATTATATAGTGGTGGTGTGGGGTTGAAATATAGTATAGCTCTTAATAATTAAGGTATTCAAATCGGGCAAGAGTCAGCTAATTAAGGAAATGATCAAATTGGCAGGGGTCTGGACCCCCCAGACCCTCACACAGTTCCGCCACTGGTTCCGAGCACTAAATTAAGCTTTCTGTACTGTGTACTTGCGCCATGCCTTTTGTCATTCAACCATCTATTTGGTCTTCTGTATATTCTTTCTAAGGTTTATATTAAATGTTTCTAACAAAATGCGATGCTATTTCAAAGCATCTCATGACGTTAGAGGTTGAAGTTGCAAGTCGAGTTCTGGTCGGTATTGTATTAGTAGGTCAACAAACAAATTAAAAATACTACCTTAGAGCAACTCCAACAGATTCCTATGTTTTCATTTTTCTCTACTTTAGAGAAAAATGAGTCTCTTTTGCTCCAACAGATTCCCTATAACTATCTCTATTTTAAAGAAAGTGAGGAGAGAGAAAACCAAATTCCCTATATTTACAGCAAACTCCAAAATTTTAAAGAAAAATATGGAGATCTTATAGATTACTGTAAACTAGGGAATCTGTTGGAGTTGGAGAAGAAAAATAGGCTAAAGGTTTGACTTTTTCTTCTCTATAATACAAAAATTATAGAGAAGCAGTTGCAGTTGCTAAGAGTAACTTCAACAGTTTCTCTATAATTTCTGTATTATAGGGAAGCAAAAGTCAAAGTTTTAGCATATTTTTCTTCTATAATTCTCTATTTAATTTACAACAATCACTAAAATCTCCATAATTCTTCTTTAAAATTTTAGAGATTGTTGTAAATTTAGGGAATTCGGTTTTCTCTTTCCTCACTTTCCCTAAAATGGGAATAGTTATAGGGAATCTGTTGAAGCAAAGGAGGCTTATGTTTTCCTAAAATAGAGAAAAATTAAAATATAGGAAACCTGTTGGAGTTGTTCTAAGCTTCCATTATTCATAATGGAAATAATTTTGATATAATTTAGACAAATTAAGCATGTTATGTTATAGAATATGAGAATTGAGAGAGACTGATGAGAGAATTGTGTGTTCCACTATTGATAATAGGAGTCCTATACATAGGGATTACAAAGTACATATATATTCTTATGATACAAGGAAAACTATTCCGAATAGGACTAGGAATTTTAGAACTTTCTCTCATATTACAATCATAGAACTAATCTTAGTTACATAAGGCACACTAAATGTCAACATTCCCCTTTGTGCCACTCAAACTTGGTGGTGACACTTCAATCGTTGCCTGGTTAAAAACCATGCTCGAGTAATAAAAACTCTGTGGAACAAAACAACCTCGAGTAGGAGAAAAAGAGTACAACATGTCCTTCACTCTTCGAGATCTAACATGTAGACATCATACCTCCCCCCTGATGTCGACATCTCCCCCTGATTGGTACGATCATGGGAGTTCGGATAACTTTCTTAGTCCGATGCTCTTCACATGTTTCTCAAAGGTGAATAACTTAGTGAATAAGTCTGCTACATTATGCTCTGATCGGATTTGATTCACTTCAATCTTTAGAAGTGATTGTTGCTGTTGATTAAAAAAGAATTTAGGGGATATATGCTTGGTGTTGTCGCCCTTGATGAAATCTAACTTTAGTTATTCAATACAAGTTGCATTATCCTCATAAATGCATATAAGTTCATCTGTGGTAGACTTCAAATCACAACTTCCTCAAATATGTCTAATTACGGTCCTTAACCATATGCATTCACGCACAGCTTCATGTAGAGCAATAATCTTTGCATGATTCGAGGAAGTGATGACAAGGGTTTATTTTGTAGATCTCTAAGATATCACAGTGCTTCCTATGGTAAAGACATAACCTGTTTGGGAGCGACCTTTGTGAGTGTCAAAGAGATACCCTGCATCAGTAAAACCCATCAAAACATCACTGTCATTTTGATGGAGGGGAGGAGGAAGGTGCTGGCCACCATGGATGGCGGAGGCGACATGGCTGGTGGCCATTCCATGGACAGCGCCATTTTGGCGAGGTCCAATCTCATTCTTCCGTCATTCATATTCTCGCTGTAGGGATAAAACAATCCCATATGGATTGTACCTTTTAAGTAACGAAAAATTGTCTTTACCAATCCAATGGCAGCATGTTGGCGCAGAGCTATGTCTAGCTAACAAATTCACTGCGAATGAGATGTCCGGTTTTGTGCATTGAGCTAAGTACAATAATGGGCCTATTACACTTAAATAGGGCACTTCGGCCTCTAATAACTTTTCGTCCTCATCCTTTGGACGAAATTGATCTTTTTCAAGCTTAAGAGTACGGCCAATCATGGGGGTACTCACAAGCGCTTTATCTTTATTAAAGCACCCTAGAATTTTCTGAGTATATGCAGATTGATGGATCAAAATTCCATCATCACGGTGCTCGAGTTCTAATCCAAGGCAAAACCGTGCTTTCTCATTATCTTTCATTTCAAATACTTAGCAGTTTTCTTTAACTCATCTAGAGTTCCAATTAGGTTCATGTCATCAACATAAACTACTACAATTGCAAATCCGGAACTTGTTCTTTTAATGAACACGCATGGGCATATTTTATTGTTAATATATCTCTTCCCAATCAAATAGTCACTTAAATAGTTATACCACATCTGTTAGGATTGTTTCAATCCATATAGTGAACGTTCGAATCTTATTAAAAACGCACTCTGTGGCTTAGAGCCACTGGATTTGGTAATTGAAGTCCATCTGGAACCTTCATGTATATCTCTGAATCTAAAACCCATAGAGATATGCTGTAACCACATCCATAAGCTGCATGTCAAGTTTTTCTGAAACTACCAAACTGACAAGGTAGCGGAACGTTATGACATCCATTACAGAAGAATATGTATCCTCGTAGTCGATTCCAGGGCGTTGTGAGAAACCTTGCACCACAAGGCGGGCTTTGTATCTAACAACCTTATTTTTCTCATTACGCTTTCTAACAAAGACCCATTTATGGCCAATAGACTTTACATTTGGGGGTGTCTGTGTTATAGGCCCAAATACATGTCTCTTTGCTAGTGAATCTAATTCAGCCTATATCGCATCTTTCCATTTAGGTAGACTTTACATTTGGGGTGTCTGTGTTATAGGCCCAAATACATGTCTCTTTGCTAGTGAATCTAATTCAGCCTATATCGCATCTTTCCATTTAGGTCAATTTGCTCTTCGTTGACGTACATTCTTTAACTGAACAAGGTTCGATATCATCATACTCTATAATTCCTTTTGCGACAGAATGTGCAAAGTATCATCAATAGCAATAGAGTTTCTATTCATCATCTCATATACACTAGTGTAATTTATGGAGATCTCTCTATTCTCTGGAATTGGTTTTGACATTTGAGCATCCCCCAATAATGTCTCTTGGACATAATCATAATTCAAAATATCTTCATGAGACGGATTATTTACATCGATGGTTAATGGATTATTTTGTGCCAAACTCACTTTCTTTCTTGGGCGAGAATCCATCGAATCTTTGGGCCTCCCTCATTTCCTTGCAAGGAGGTCGGCCTTAGCCACAATGCCATCTCCACTGGGGACAACGGCGCCGTGCCTTACTGTGAGCCCCGGAAAAGTTTATCAAGCTTAATTAAGTGAAATAGGTCGATAATTTACTTATCAATCTCGATAAACGTTAAAGTAATCGAGAATATTTTCAGAAATGTTCATAAAGTGAAATCTTCAAATTTGGAGTTGGATAATAAAGTATACGTCACGATGAGTTAGTGGAAATTTTTGAAGAAGTTTTTGGATACTCAAGCTATTTATTGTGTTTTTCTAAAGTTTTGGGATTTTGGAAATTAATTCAAGAAATAGAAAATAGGTGGAGCAATCCCAGCCATCCATCATTCCATTGATTGATCACAACCGTTGGATTTTAAGAAGATGAGGTTTATATAGCTGCTAGACCAGATCAAGTGATCTAGTAGGAGACGCGAGAGAGAGAGAGAGAGAGAGAGAGAGAGAGCGAGCTGGGAGTTCCCAGACCCGAGACAGAGACCCGACCTGAACTTCCACGTCCGGCCACCCCACGATATCTCTGCGTTGCTTACCTCCCTGCATCCTTAGATCATCCATGCACTGAACGGAGAAGGAGACTGGACGCCTGGAATCTCTGAGACTTCTCCAGCGAATTCTGCAGTTCTCGGCAACTCCGGCCACCGTTTGGGACGTCTGTGGTATGAAAATTCCTCTCCTTATCATGCTCTACACCCCAGAATACTTAGTTTTTCAATTCGATCAAGTTTTGACAATTTCGTCTCTGGATTCATCTTGGTTCCAGCGCTGTTCTTCGACTCCAGCGACTTCTCTGGGTTTTCTTGGTTCGTTCTGGCTTCGCTGCTCCTGTTGACAAAGGCTGACCACGATAGGGAACTGGATTCGGGAACTTGTTAGGTCGTTGGCATCAAATCCTTGGTGCACCATCAGTCAGGTTCGAAAAAGAGGTCCAGAAGCTGCTGCGAGATTGGAAATAGGAGCTTAGGGTTCAACCTTCAAATTATACTTATTGAAGGTAAATTCAAGGTTTTCGACAGAAATGCTTCTTGATTTACTTTTGGCTTGAGAAATTGGTTGATTTGTGTTGAATGGGACGTTGTTGGTATACGTACGTTGTTTCTTGGTGAGTTTGGTATTTGGATATGAACAAGTTAATCGTGGGAATTCTTGAAAAGCATGAATGTAATTGCTGTGAAATCATGATTAGTAAGATACATGGATTCTCATCTGTTTGTACTTATACCGATACTATTTGATTTTGAAAATTTGGAAATGGTTAGGTCATGTTGGGCGTCCATAGTAAATCTACGGGATTACTATGTGACGAAAATTGTTAAAGTAAATTTTGAATGATTCATTGATGGAATTTGGAATGGAAGTAAAGGCGTAACTGTTGAATGATAATCCAACCATGAGTAGTGCCCGGTAATCGGAACAAATTGTGAAACTGGTCAAAGGAATTATTGTTAGCGATTGGTCAAACATTGGTCAACGTTAGTCAATGCGGTCAAACCAGGAAGGGTTGGCTTTAAATATTTGTTCGACGGATTATTAACGTTAATTATGTTGGAATCTAGGATTTTTCAGTTACCCGATGAAAGGAAGGTTCGTGAATCTCTGACAACGTAAAAGGTTAAAGCATCGGAATCCAGGTAGGGGACTCAGGACTCATTCGGTTAGTTGTTTTCCGTTTTGAATTAAATGTTTATGCATATTTGAGTTGCATGATTTGGTTATTGATGGCTTGAGAGTGAGTTGAACATAGCGATTCCTTAGGCTTCGATCCCCTAAACCTCTAGAGGGGCCGTATGGACGGAATGGTGTCTAACATCCTCTGAGGTGTGGCACTATTTCTAGGTGATATGGCGTAAGTGGACACTCTGACTACGCTTACTTAGTGATGATTTTATTTGAGGTAAGGCCGTGTAGTTGGTCCCTGGGACTGGCCATCAGGTATTATGCATTTCTTTGAGTTTCGTGCATTGGATTTTGAGTCCGAAAGATATTTAAAGTTTGTCGTTCTTTAAAGAAATGGTTTAACCTTTTCATACTGGGATCCAAAACTATTATCTTATGTGTCGGTTTTCAAATCTAGTCGGGTGAAGTCCCTATTAAGTAGGGAGGATGAAAGCTCACCCCTATAATAGTGTGGTTGCAGGTACTATGCACTGGGAACGGGATTGGAGCGGACGGAGCTGGGTGTGTAGATTTCAATAGAAGTCAGGTTCTAGGTTCCAATCTTATTCATGTTCCTTAAAATTGTATTTTCGGAACTTGTCACAATTTGTTTGTTATATGCTAAGTCTTTTATCCCTCTGTTGTTTGCAACGTTAAATCCTGAACGAACATTTGAATTTAAAGTTTAGAAAGGTTTTCACCTCAAAAGAATTTAAAAGCTTCCGTTGTGAATTTTTGTCAAAATTTATTTCGAACAAATGCCTAGCGAATTTCTAGAATGTAAATCGAAATTTTCGGTTTATGTTTTAGAGACTTACGACACTATAACGTACTTAAGCTGGTGAGGTGCAATTTGGGGCGTTACACTTACTCCCCTAGGTACGGTGTCATATCCTCCACTTTTGGGGATATCAATCCTTATAGGCACGTTTGCAGCAAGTATGTGTGATCTTGTCACTTTAGCGATATCAGAAAACTCATCAGGCATCGATTTTGGTATGTTCTGAAGATCGGGAATTCTCTGCACTTCAATTTTGAACTATGCTGTTCAGAGATCAAGATGAGACAAAGTGGGGATGGACCACGACAATTCATGTCATTCCTGTTGAACATTCATGTTTTTATCTCCCCCTAACGATGGGAAGACTGTCTCATCAAAGTGACAATCCGCAAATCTAATGGTAAAGAGATCGCCTATCAAGGGTTCTAAGTAGAGGATAATAATTGGAGAGCCATATCTAACATAAATATCTAGAAGTCATTGAGGACCCATTTTGGTGCGTTGTGGTGGCGCAATTGACACATAGACTGCATACCCAAATATGCGTAAGTTTGAAACATCAGGTTCATACCCGGTAACCATCTGGGATGCAAAAAAGGGTTGAGTGACAGTGAGTCTCAAACGAATAAGCACAATTGTTTGCAATATTGCATAGCCCCAAGCAGAAAAATGGAGATTGGTGCGCATAACCAATGCTTTACCAATCATTTGTAGTCATTTAACGACAGCTTCTGTAAGACCATTTTAGGTATAAACATGCAATAATCATCAAAAGTTTTTAATGTAAACTCCTCAGCATTGTCAAGTCTTATAGACTTAATAGGATGATCTGGGTAGTGAACCCGTAACTTAATAATTTGTGTTAGGAGTTTAGCAAATGCAACGTTCGTTGTGAACAATACCATGATGTGTGACCAACGTGTCGATGCATCAACCAACACCATAAAATATCTAAATGGTCTGCATGGTAGTTGAATAGGTCCACATATATCGCCTTGGATTCTTTGCAAGAATGATATGTTTTCTTTAGTGTCCTTTGCATAGGATGGTCTAGATCCTAATTTTATTAAAGAGCAGGCTTTGCAGAACGAACGATGGGCTTTAGAAACAAATCAATGAGGATTTTGGTTAAGCCATGATGTGACAATTGGCTTTAGAAGTGTAATTTGGAGTCAATGGGGTACATGTGGTGTCAATGCCACTTTGGTTCCGCAGGGGGAAGGCAGCGCAGGCCTTTGATGGCCGGACTTGCATAGGGACAGCGCCGTGAGGTGCACATATCCCTCCTTGGTCCAAAATTCGATTTTTACTTCTTTTCGTTCTAAAGAATGGATGTCTGTGTGAAGTCTTTAATATACGGATCATCACATCACAACCTGGTTGTCCCAAACGGTCATGCCAAAGCGTCTATGTGTCGAAATCCCATAAGTCATCTCTTATAATATGATTGGATTCAATTATTCGAATAGTGATTGCATACAACCCACTAGATCAACACATGAGTTTCTCGAAGACTCTTTTATGTCTGTAGTCGTTAGAAGTGATGCAAAGGAACTCTTGTCCATTCTCACAATGTGTTTCCACATGAAAACCATTGGCTCTTATATCTTCGAAACTCAGTAGGGTTCTTTCAGCCCTAGGAGCATAAAGAGTTTCGGTGACATTAATAATTGTGTCATTTGGCAATATAAATTGGGCTGGTCCTCTACCATGAATCAATTTTGATGATCCAGCCATTGTAGTCACAAAAGAACAAGTATGCGTCATCCATAAGAAGAGTTGCCTATTTCGAAGTATAGTATTTGTAGTTGCACTATCCATGAGGCATCTAGCTCTCCGGGAAACATACTGAAAAATAATAAAGTACCAAATTAAAATATGTCCAAGACATGCAAAATAGATTTATACTTTATTAATAAAATAGCCAATGTTTACATCAAAGTTTCTTGACCAAATCTAATCCAAAATAAAAATCAAACATAAACAAATTGTAGTCACTCAATCCGTTCGATCGGTAACTCCAATTTGGTTGTGACCAGGTAAGGTAAGGCGAAATTTTAGTGGAGCTGTGCTCACTTTTAAAACCGTTCTCTCAGTTCAAACTTTTCCTAGACATCACAATTAATTTTGGATGAGTCTAGTGAGAAAGAGTTAATACAAAATGTCATTTTATTGAATAAGGTATAATTGCCATTACATAATTCTTGGAAAATAAAAAAGACTACACTAATCAAAATCTGCGGCATCCTTATGCATTTCTTTGTCAAATTTGAAGTCCGCTATGATGAGATTGACGTCATTTTCATCACCATCATCTCCTTCTGTGACAAGATAGACTTCTTGCTCTCTCAGGTCCCTATATGCCTTGTATCGTGCAGCTAACTGATTGCTTGTATTCCATTGCTTGAACCAACGCTCACTTGATCTGCATCGATGACACATGTCATTGTGATTGTCTCCCTTTAATTGAGGTGCATTGTTTGCACTTGGTTAGAGTCCCTTAGAGGGATTTGAGCCATGACCACAACCATGGGAGGCACCACCATGTCCTGGTGCGCCACGGTTCCCACTTCCACGGGCCTTGAATTTAGGTGCATTATAATTCTCCTTGACAACGCTCTTAGTTACAACGGGCCTTGAATTATAGTTTTTTACAAGGATGTTGTCATATTTTTCAGTTACAGACATCACATTGATTAGTTGATTGAACCTCGTGATCCGTCCAGCATTATACTCACCTTTATATTGCTTTGATACCAAAAGGGCCGAGAAGGGGAAGGTGGAGAGAGTTTTCTTAATTAGCTCTTGCTCAGTGACAAGTTGTCCACAAAATCTCAACATGGATATTAGGCGAAGAGCTCTTGCATCTCTGATCAACATATACTATACTCCAAACGGAGTGATTTATCCATGTGTCGTCGTATCAAGATGAGAACTTAAGCATGTTGATACAGGAAAAATCACAGCGGAAGAACTCAGCTCTCTAAGAGATGAGTTTTTGTTAGATTCTGCTCGCCACTCCAAGGAATCCACCAAGAAGATAAGAGCGAAACTCGCCACTCTAGGAATCCACCTGAGAGATAAGAGTCTAACACAAATGGGAAGAACTTCTTCTCCAATTTGAATATTATTTCTGATAATGATCAAGTCTCCTACAATTGAAAAGAGAACTGTCTTTTATAGGATGAGGGGGAGAAGACAGAAAGACTAATTATTCAAACTAGAAACTAAAGATAGCTATATTTAGCTATTGACTGCAGCTTCACCAAGGTTCCTTTATTCCAAGGTCTGGGAACTCCATATCTGAATTAAATGTTCCTTGGAACTCAGTTCTTTCAATCAATGCTTCTAATCCTCTGTGATGTCCAGATTCAAAGTCATCATCTGTATCATTCGCTTCCGCTTCGCGTGAACTCGTCACTGAGTTCTTTTGACCATCGCACTCATAGTATGGCGATAGATCCGCAACATTGAAAGTTGCTTGGACACCATAGTTTCCTAGGAGTTCAATCTTGTAAGCATTGTTGTTGATAAGCTGGAGTACTTTAAAAGGACCATCTGCTCTAGGTTTCAGCTTGCCATGCTTTCCTCTAGGGAACCTTTCTTTGCGAAGATGAATCCATACCAGGTCCCCTTCTTTGAAAACAACTGACTTCCGGTGCTTGTTGGCTTGAGTTTGGTACTTAGCATTCTTCTGGAGTATATTCTTTCGCACTTGGTCATGTAACTGCTTGATGTTCTTGGCTTGAACTGCCGCATCACTGCTGAACTGAACTGTTGTTGGGAGAGGAGCTAAATCCAATGGACTTGTTGGATTTCTGCCATAGACAACAAAAAAAGGGCTGGTACCAGTTGTTTGACTTGGAGACCTGTTGGAAGCAAATTCAGCTTGTGCCAAGATCAAGCGCCACTGATGAAGATTCTTTCCCACCAAACTTCGCAACAAGTTGCCCAGGCTGCGGTTGACAACTTCAGTTTGCCCATCAGTTTGAGGGTGATGAGAAGAACTGAACTGTAGCTTGGTTCCCAGCTTCCTCCATAAAGTGCGCCAAAAATGTCCAACAAATTTCGAATCCCGATCAGAAGTGATTGTCTTTGGAATGCCATGAAGTTTGACAACTTCTCTGAAGTATAAATCAGCAACATGAGAAGCATCGTTGGTTTTATTACAAGGAATGAAATGGGACATCTTTGAAAATCTATCAACCACCACCATGATTGAATCTTTATTCCTTTGAGTCCGGGGCAAACCTGTCACAAAATCAAGGCTAACATCTTCCCAAGGAGCTGTGGGAACCGGCAGAGGAGTGTACAACCCTGTATTCTGACCTTGGGATTTGGCCATATGACAAGTTCTACATCTTTCTACATGTCGAGCAACATCCCTCTCCAATCGAGGCCAATAAAAATGCTCTTTGACCAGTGAAAGAGTTTTATCTCTCCCAAAGTGCCCAGCTAAACCTCCAGCATGAGTTTCAGTTATTATGTTTTCTCGCAAGGACCCCTCAGGAATGCAAAGTCTATTTCCTTTGAAAAGATAGCCTTCTTGTAAAAAATAAGAACCAACTGGACCCTTAGAACATTTAGTGCAAATTTGCTTGAAGAATGGATCTTCTGCGTACTGTTCCTTAAGAATTTCAAACCCTGAAACTTTAACTTGCATTGTATTGAGAAAGGAATGTCTTCTACTTAATGCATCTGCTACTTGATTCAACCTCCCAGACTTATGCTTGATATGAAAAGTATAGGCTTGCAAAAATTCCACCCATTTAGCATGTCTGTTATTCAACTTATGCTGCCCATTAATGAATCTCAAAGCCTCATGATCAGAAAAAAGAATGAACTCCTTGCAAATAAGATAATGCCTCCAATGATTTAAAGCCCGAATAATGGCATAGAATTCTTTATCATAAGTAGAGTACCTGGTGCGAGAATGATTCAACTTCTCACTAAAAAAACCAATAGGTTTACCCTCTTGGCTGAGGACAGCGCCAATCCCCACATTCGAAGCATCACAATCTACTTCAAAAACCTTGCTGAAATCAGGAAGCACTAAGATTGGGGCTTCTGTCATTTTTTTCTTTATCAACTCAAAACTCTGCTGTGCTTTTGTGTTCCACTGAAATCTTCCCCCTTTTAAACATTCTGTTATTGGAGCTATGATGGTGCTGAATCCCTTAATGAATCGTCAATAAAAAGATGCTAAACCATGGAAGCTTCTAATGTCATGAAGTGTAGCAGGAATAGGCGAATTGACAATTGCCTCAACCTTGGTTGGATCCATTGTGATTCCGTTGCAGGAGATTACATATCCCAAAAAAATTAATTGGGAGGTCGGAAACTCACACTTCTTTAGGTTCACAAATAGCTTTTGCTCCCGTAACATCTGCATCACTTGTTGTAGGTGTCTAAGATGTGAACTTTGGTCTTTGCTGTAAATGAGAATGTCGTCAAAGTAGACAACCACAAATTGACCAATAAAAGACTTAAAAATGTGATTCATAAGCCTCATGAACGTGCTAGGAGCATTAGATAATCCAAAAGGCATCACCATCCATTCATACAAACCATCTCTAGTCTTGAAAGCAGTCTTCCACTCATCTCCTGGTCTCATGCGAATTTGATGATAACCACTTCGTAAATCAATCTTGGAGAAGATTGTAGCTCCATGAAGCTGGTCAAGTAGATCATCAAGTCGAGGAATAGGGAATCGATACTTGATGGTGATTTTATTCACTGCTCTACTGTCCACACACATCCTCCATGATCCGTCCTTCTTAGGTACAAGTAAAGCTGGTACAGCACATGGACTCATGCTTTCCCTTATTAAGCCCTTAGACATCAACTCATCTACTTGCCTTTCCAATTCTTCAAATTCCTTAGGATTCATTCGGTACGCTGCCTTGTTAGGAATGATAGCTCCTGGAACAAAATCAATATGGTGTTGGATCCCTCTCATTGGGGGAAGCCCAGCAGGAATTTCTTCAGTGACAACGTCACTAAACTCGTCAAACATCTTTTGTAACTTTGGTGAGGGTTGTGGATGCTCCCGAGATGCTTCCAGAATCACAAGCATAAAAACTACACTATGTTCTTGAAGTTCTTCAAGAAATTCTGATCTTGAAAGCAGGTTGTTATTCCTGCTCCTTCTATCAATTTCAGATTTCTTAGCAGACTCTGGCCCTTTTCCAACCCCAATTTCCTTCGTAGGACCAAGAATAATTTTTGCTCCATCCTTCTCAAAAGTGTAGGTATTTTTGTACCCATCATGAACAACCTTTCTGTCATACTGCCATGGTCTCCCCAGCAATAAATGACACGCATCCATGGGAACAACATCACACCAAACTTCATCTTTATAAATTGGACCAATTGAGAATTGAACTAAACACCTTTTTTCAACCCTTACCTCATTTCCTTTCTGTAACTAGGATAACTTGTAAGGTCGAGGGTGTTTCTCAGTGTTCAGATTTAATTTTTCCACCATGGTAGTAGCGACTACATTTTCGCAGCTCCCTCCGTCAATGATAACTTCACAAACTTTACCATGAGCAGTGCACCTTGTATGAAAAAGATTGTTTCGCTGTGACTGATCTTCCTCTACAAGAGAAGTGCTTAGGCTGCGACGAACCACTAAACTTGTCCCTTGATCTCCATATGTGACTTCTTCATCAAAGATAGGTTCATTGTTCCCTGCAAAGCCTTCTTCTTCAGAGCCCTCCTCAACTTCTTCCACAAGAGATACAATTCTGCGGTTAGGACACTCTGAGGCAATATGTCCCATTCCTTGACATTTGAAACATCGACGTGAGCTACTCGAAGAACTGGGCTGCAGTTTAGGACCAGATTCGTTTTCTCCCTTAGATGAAGTCTTGGATAAAGGTTTGGCAGCTTGTGAAACCTTGGAATAAGAATCATTCCCTTTGCTAGTTGAGGCATCACGACCTGAGTATCGAAAGCTGCCTCCCCGAGCTCCCTTATGCTGTTTTTCAACCTTGAGGGCCAATTTACAGACATCATTGAAGGTCCAATACTGCTGCAACTGCACCACATTACCAATCTCAGGTCTCAAACCAGCAAGATATCGAGCTATCGTCTGTTCTTCTGGCTCCACTAAATTGCATTTAATCA
>BDJD01001262.1:142489-153182 GCA_002564525.1 Rosa multiflora
ATCTCAAGGTCTCGATCACGAAGCTCATCATTTTGCAATCGGCGACCACCTCGACCACGTCCACCACGACGCCCAGCCATCTGCTCTGATACCAGAACTGATAAAGGAAAAATCACAGCGGAAGAACTCAGCTCTCTAAGAGATGAGTTTTTGTTAGATTCTGCTCGCCGCTCTAAGGAATACACCAAGAAGATAAGAGCGAAACTCGCCACTCTAGGAATCCACCCCCCTGAGAGATAAGAGTCTAACACAAATGGGAAGAACTTCTTCTCCAATTTGAATATTATTTCTGATAATGATCAAGTCTCCTACAATTGAAAAGAGAACTGTCTTTTATAGGATGAGGGAGAGAAGACAGAAAGACTAATTATTTAAACTAGAAACTAAAGATAGCTATATTTAGCTATTGACTGCAGCTTCACCAAGGTTCCTTTATTCCAAGGTGTGGGAACTCCATATCTGAATTAAATGTTCCTTGGAACTCAGTTCTTTCAATCAATGCTTCTAAGGTTCCTTTATTCCAAGGTCTGGGAACTCCATATCTGAATTAAATGTTCCTTGGAACTCAGTTCTTTCAATCAATGCTTCTAATCCTCTGTGATGTCCAGATTCAAAGTCATCATCTGTATCACATGTCTCATAGTCGTGCGCTCAAATACGAGCTCCGGATTTTGTTCCCGGATTATGAGTAGAATTCCCTTTGAAGTGAGAATTCCCAGCTATGGTACTCGGATCCTGTTGTCCAATATGGGGAAGTTGACTTTTGGCTCATACGACATCTTGAAAAAGGAGAAGGAGAAAATAGATTAGTTTCGGAGTTAAAACTTCCACGAAAACTAATATAAATATGAGTTTCGAGCTATGCTACCAAGAATCGATTTCCAAGAATTTTTGGATTAGACCGAAATAATGATGATTATATGGTCCAATTCGATGCTTACGGACGCTCTTAGTCCGAAGTCTTATGAACGGTCTTAGTTCTTTTAGCGTGAATCCCCACGATTCAGCTTTTTGAATAATAGAACCCACGTTATAAGAAAGGTGGGATGTAGAAGAAGGGAGGTTGCAAGTCCTAGAGAAAAAGAAAAGAGTTTAAGGACAGAAAGCAGGAACTTTTATCTTAGGGTTATTATCACAAATGGTACCTAAACTCTACCACCATCTTATCGATGATACCTGAACTTCAATTTTGATCACAACCAGTACCTGAACTTTTCGATTTCATTTTAAATGATACCTAGAGTCACCTCTGGTCACTATTCGGACTAAAAACGGCATGGAAGGCAATCATAGTGATGATTTTTGATGATTTCGAGGGTTGCAATCATATATAGTGATGATTTATTTGGTAATAGACTTGCCTTGAACATGTTTCTTTTTTTCTTTTTTTTTTAGATTTGGCTTTTTTGGCCCGAATAGTGACCGAAGGTGGCCTTAGGTACCATTTAAAATGAAATCAAAAAGTTCGAGTACTGGTTGTGATCAAAATTGAAGTTCAGGTACCATCGATAAAATAGAAGATAAGTTCAGGTACCATTTGTGATAATAACCCTTAATCTTAAATACTTAATTGGTTAAATTCAGAGTTTGAAACCTTGAATGCTTGAAAGCTTGGTGCGTGCTAGACTTGTTTCGAGGCTGCTAGGTAACTTGGCCGAGAGGTGTTGGGATAGAGCTGAAATGTGGCCGGTGCGGTCTAGATGTTGGCTGAGGTGGCTTGCAGGTTTGGCCAAGATGTGCTGCAGGTTTAGCCGAGAGGTGTTGTAGGGGTAGCGAGCTGTGACTCGGGGTAGCAGGGACAGCAGGTGCACGGTAGGTGAGGCGGAGGAGGCGTGCAGTGTGGAGGACTTCGACAGTGGTGGAGAGTTTTTTGGTTTTTGGTTTTTAGGGCTAGTGCTAAGGCTCGTGTTGATAACGTTTTTTAGAATATGAGAATTGAGAGAGATTGATGAGAGAATTATGTGTTTCACTACTGATAATAGGAGCTCTATACATAGAAATTACAAAATATATATTCTTATGATACAAGGAAAACTATTCCGAATAGGACTAGGAATTCTAGAATATTCTCTCTTATTACAATCATAGAACGAATTCTAATTAGTTTTATAAGGCACACTAAATGTAAACAATATTGTTAGTTATTATCAATCCTGAAATGGTAAAATCCTCACAATGATGCAAATCTAGTGTTAGCATATATAAGCATGGCAGCATGCACTTAACTAGCTAGGTAGGTACATCAAAAAGCAGAAAGATGAATGAGTAGAAGCCATCGATCTCATCCTCTGTTCTCCACACGTACACGATCCATTTTGGTGTCAGTCATCTTCTTCATCTTAATTTGCTTTGCTCGTTTAGGTCAGTCTTTTCCTTAAAACAACAAAAACCACACATGCACCATGGAATGTATTAAATAATGGCTCTGCTTTAAGTAAAATATCTAGGACCTAAATAGGTTGGTTCATGTCAAATATATGCGGTTGCTGATACTTGTCATATAAATTGGCCTGGGGTCATACAAGCCTAAGTAACTATGTTCCCTTAATTAAAGTTAACAACATAATTAGATCAAAACGTACACTTGACATTGTCCGCTATAAAACAACAATTGGATTTAGCTCAGACTGAAAAGTTTTGACTGAATATCATGTGCCATCACTAATCATGTCCTTAGGAGTTTTGAGTAAGATCATTAATTACTTACAGGAATTACAGGATTTATTAAGCATCTTTACAAAGATGATCGAGACTCACTTCTATAGATGACAAAGTCTAGTAAGATTACAAGTATATCTTGTTAGGAAAAATGATTATGGGCCTTTAATAAGGTCCAAATCCTTTTGTTAATTTCAAAATGAGATCTTGCGTTAAGAAAAATGCCGCAAATATCTCATGTACGAGAGGCTGATTTTTAAACCTAACTCCTATAGCTGAAGACAAGCCCTTCGATTGTAAGCAAAGTTAACAACCTCAAGTTTATAGTTCTACTACTTCTACCTATCATGATTGAATCACCATAACGGTCAAGTCGTGATCATCATGAAGAGAAAAAGGTGGTTGCGGAAGAAATACAAGTGGAATCAAAATTGGTAGGTGGAGAATATTAGAAATAGTATTCAAGAATGGCAAGCTCCCATTTGCTTTGTGCTCCATGGCCCTATAGCATGATGGCGATGATATCTACATGTAGTCACATTTGGACTTATGAGATGCGAAAAGAACATCCACATAGGTAAGAATGAATATTTCATTAGATTTTTGAGTGATTGCCAAATAAAAATCAAGGCCATTGCTGTACGGCTCTGAGTGTGGATAAATCAAGATAAGTCCAACAAGTGCATGTTCTTACTGAGCCTAGAAAGTTAGCTTGGGATTGAGCTAAATGATTATCCTTATAGACCAGGCACGTCTCCACAGTTGTTGTATTATCTTGTTGCTTTCGAATATGCACTCTAGGGCAGCTGCAGATCATGTAGCTAAAAGATATACACTAACTTATCTTTTGTTTTCCATCACATATTAAAACGGCTGGTACAAATGGATATAATTAATGTACAGAAAAACAGAAGTGCCTCATGCAGTAGACAGAGACCCACGTCGTACTAAGACGATATTATGGGGTTTAGGACTTTAGGGGGTGTTAATTTGCATCATGTCTTTGAGCTTTAGTTGCTAAATTTTGAGGATCAAAGCGTAGATAGATTGTGTCAAAAAATAATTTTGAGCTTTTGAGTCTAATAATTGTCTATAATATAGAATTACAACTTTATGAGGAGGTCTTTCGTGTAGATATTCTTGAAATTAACATCCAACCTAATTCCACAGATATACGTTATATATCCATATTTACTTGGATAATTTAGGAAGTGATTTTGTATAATATTGTAGCTTATATTTACTTGCATACAGTGTTAATTCTGATTGCATATAGTATATTATTGTCACATTCATTGTCCGATTTAATTTTTAAAGTTTAATAATTATCCGATACATGACTATAATCAACTCCCTCACAAAATCATTCTTTAAAATCTTTATACTTGATCACAATTGATTCCAAGTTTCCAACTACTATTCTTCTTCTTTTTTTGGTAAACACCAACTACTGTTCATTAAAGATGATAAAGACAACCACGATTATAATCTAGACAAAGCCTTCATAGATATGCTTTCGAGGTACATACAGAAAAAGTTAAATGAGAATTAATTGCAAGGCTAAAGTGAACTCACACTTTTATATTTAGCACAACAATTGTTGAACTCTGCAAATAACTTGTGACATAAACTCTTGGGTTATTATCATAAATGGTACATGAACTTATCCTCTATTTTATAGATGGTACCTGAGCTTCAATTTTGATCACAACCAGTACCCGAACTTTTCGACTTCATTTTAAATGGTACCTAAGACCACCTTTGCTCACTATTCCGGCCAAAAAAGCCAAATCTAAAAAACATAATATAAAAAAATTTTAAAAAATTCAAGTTCAAGGCAAGTCTATTACCAAAAAATCATTACTATGATCGCCTCACATGCCATTTTTAGTCGGAATATTGACTGGAGGTGGCTCTAGGTACCATTTAAAATGAAATCGAAAAGTTCGGGTACTGGTTGTGATCAAAATTGAAGTTCAGGTACCATCGATAAAATTGAGGTATAGTTCAGGTACCATTTGTGATAATAACCCTAAACTCTTTTATATTGACAATGTTTCACTTGCATTACTTGCGACTTTAGGCATACCAGATATCCACGATATCTAGACAGAATGGGCCCCAAGATACACAAACAGCCAATAGCGGCTTCCAATTTTGATATTTTCAGAATCAAAGAATCTTATGATAGCTAGCCTAAAGATCATCACAAACCCCAACATGCAACATCGATCCTTCACAAAATCGCAACATATCCAGAGAGAATAAAATCATAAATTGAATCGTCATAGTGATCGAGAGCGGTCTCTTCTCTACATGTACACATGGTTTAAATTGAAAGAGGCAAGAAACGTTGGGGGGGTCGTGGCATGCAGGCTACGGCCACGCTTGCCGAATAATGGAAAAGAGTTGGGAATCAAATTCCTTGAGCCAAAAGATGTTTTGGAATTACCGCAGGAAACAAACAGAAATCTAAACAGATCTCAATATTGCTCCCAGATATCCAGAATAATATACATGCTGCAGCTCCATATATATCCATCTAAATTTGGCCAAACAGTACACTGCCACCGTTACCATTATAAAGCCGGGCCGACTATTCGATGACACTTTCACTCCTACTTGTCTTGCCATTTTGGAGCATACGGCGGATCGAATGATCGATAATGCATTCATATATGGTCGTGCTGTGCCTAACTCGACCATGCCCTAGCTAGGGTTTTGCCTAATAAGTAGCTAGCTAGCTGGAAGAAATGAAAACCTGTGTACGTGGATTGTGAATAATCGACTATCCGGTATGTGCCTTCTTAGTACTTTTCGGTGCTGATAGTTTTGTTTAGAGGAAATTTAAGACTTACATAAAGAAAACTACATGGACACCAACCACAATCCACTGTATATATGAGAAACTTACCTGAAGCATGATTTACGCGTACCTAGCACTACCCACATATCTCATAACAAATAGAGACTCGCTCCGACTCACATGGAAAAATATAAAATTAGTAGCTAGGAGTGAAATTTCAATATCTAAATTTCGATTAATACACCTAACGGATTCAAGAGTGATCAAATTAGTTGTAAGAGTAATGAGCAGCTAATGATTATGCATTGTTTAGTAAGAGCAACTCCAACAACAACCAATAACTTAGATATCTAAATTTCTATAATTTATTCAAGCAATATTATCCACATTTTTTTTTTTGATAAATAGAACACACCAAAAGTATGCTCCGGTTCATAGATAAAGAATAGTACAGAAAACTACTCCACTGAAACATTTATGCTCAGAGTAGTCTATTCCACATAAAACACCTCGCCTTGTAGGCAATCTATTCTACCTAACCTTACACACCGAGCACGCAATTGTAGTACGCTAAAGCTAAGTACTACCACAAGACTCATAGAGATAGTCTTACAAGCATAGACAATCATTCTAACTCAAACATCTAGACGACTATGGGCTCCTGCCCTGTAAAACGGACAGACCTCTTGACAAACCCAAATAGCCCATAACCTGGGACTAATTCCAAACCTAGTCCAAGGCCCAGACCCAAGGGTACCAAAGACAACACAACAGTAAACGTTAAGTTGCCCTTGCCAGTCATCATCGCCGCCGCCACATTTTACGGCGGATGACCCTTCCAACGCAGCATCAACACCATTCCTTTCAGCGACCTAACACAAATTAGCAAAAATCCGACAAGTGCAGGAACTGGGAAGAAAAAACAATGAAATCGAAAACCCAATCGGCTAAAGCGAACGACCGATCAAGAACTCCAATCTCAAAACCAATCGTCACCGCAACAGCAGCGACCTCCTCTGCAACCAAACCTCGACCCTCGCCGCTACAAATTTGCACCTTGTTTAACCAGCTCTGCAACTCCACCAGCCTCCTTCTGCAAACCCGGCTCCAATCCACTAATCGCAAAAAACTAATTCCCCTGCCTGTTGTTAGGACCGCACTAGATGGCGATAGATTGCGCCTCTGCTAGACCTGACGATGAGGAGTAAGGTTTTGCTTGAGTGCAACATTATCCACATTGCCTAACTTTGAACATTTTATGGTTGCTTTAAATTTAAAACAGCGACACTTTCTAGAACCAAAAACAAAAATCTCTACTGATTCTAAAATAGAAATTGAAGATGATAATGAAGCTGTTGAAGCAAGGTTTTTGTCACTTTCAGTCTAAATAGCTGATGACAGAGGAGTAAAGAAACTTTTGGTAACACTCTAACCATCTTCAGTAGTTGTACATGGAATGAATTACAAGAACAACTGGATGAAAAAAAAAGTTATTCAAGCCGACCAAATAATGAAGGCCTCGTTGTCAATTTGTATTGATAATGCAAATAATAATAGTAACACGATTGCTACATATGTGGCTGCCGGTAATGGTCACATTCCTAGTGATTGAGACTTCTCAATCTATTTCCAGGGACAATACCCGTCCCTTTTCATTTTCATGGATTATCAATTTGTGCCAATAAACCTGTCTAGTTTCTTCCATAACGTACCTTCAAAGTTTGACGGTTAACTACTCTTCGTTCATTTGTATGTGGCTTCATTGAAGGGGATGGGATCACTTATGACTATTGGGATAATGGGATGGTCCAGAATGTATGTATTTTGGTTTTCGATAATGGACTTGATTTTTTGCTTCTTGTCCCCTGGTTATAACTATTTCCTGTTCACTGACACGAGCACTACTGATTGAGAAGATTCAGTGCATTTAATTTTAGATCATGCATGAACGACCCTCGGTCAATTTACCCCCCGCTCCATTTGAATGGAGTGAATTCCTTCTCTTCTTTCAGCTCTCTTCTTCCTTTTCAAATCCCAAGGAAAATCCACAATTGCTATCCAAACCCGAAAACCCTACTCCAAGGCCGGCCTTGGAATCCAAACAAGGAAAATCCACAATTGCTATCCAAACCCGAAAACCCTACTCCAAGGCCAGCCTTGGAATCCAAACCAAAAATGAAGAAAGAAGGCCAAGATCCGGCGCGGAGCAGGCTCCGACAGCGAAGAAACTGTTCGCGGTGGCTGGAGTCGAGGAGCAGACGACTCAATTGGCGAGTAGAATTGAGCTGTTGAAGAAGGCCTTCGATTTTAACCTGACACTGATGGCAAAACCCTTTATGCTTCTTCTTTCTTGCTTGATCTCTTCCCCTTTGCTTGTTTCTTTGCATAGAGACCCTTCTTGTGATTATGATCAGGACCATTGATTTTGAATTTGGGATTTGATGAGGGACAGAGGAAGAATGGATCTGATACTCTGATGACCGAGGAAGAAGAGAAGGAGTTCAGCTGTTTGGGGAGAAAAGAGAGAGAGAGAAAAAAAAAAGGAACACATGTCGATCTGCGAAAGAGCCGCGTCGTGGTTGGTTAGGAGTTAGGACTGGCTGACCAGCCCCTGTCAGCCAAGTATTATCCTTTATGATTTATGCTACCTTTCTTTTCATTTGAGTGAGAAAATGCTCTTCATTCAGTGGAGATTTACGGCCATGATGTTGTCATCACATTTAGGGCACGTAGAAGGAAATTGAATGATTACGGGGTAAAAACATTCCTATATTTACTAACACATAAAGGAATCGGAATGATTTCGGGTAAAAAAATTTCTGCGTTTACTAACACATGAAAGAATCAGAATGGATGTAGGTCCTACCTCCTTATCAGGAATCGATTCCTGAATACTTAGGAATTCTGATGTAGGACGAGATTTTAGCCAATTTCAACAAAGAATCCCGAAAAGAAAGAAGTGTCTTCACATTAAGAAGAATAATTTGAATATTGGAAATTGGTATTCAAATAGGCTTCTTAATGATGGAATTAATCATAAATTACTATTTTGGATATATCGGGATTCTCGACCAAAATCTCGGTTGGGATTCCAATTATATATTTGCGTAATATTCTTTAGTATCTAGGATTTTATTTCTGATTAGGTTTTCTAGTTTTAGTCTATAATAAATTATTCTTTTTGTTTTGTAATTGTATTAGGTTTATGCTATGTGCCCTATATATAAGGCACCTCTTCGATTGTAATTTTCATTCAAGTTATCAATAAAAAACCAAATCTTAGAGAAGTTTCTCTATTTTTCTTACGGCTGTGCCCGTAATTGCTAGTGGATTCTACCTCATCTCATATGGCTTTCGACGCTTAATGGAGCCTCTTACTATCGTGTTCACACTTCCCGCATCATTTGGTATCAGAGCGGGTATCACGCGCTCCTTAGGAGACGACGGTCCAAGGGAGAAGTTCACTACCGCCAACCTCAATGACGCTGGTCGTAGAGTATCTATCAAAGAAAGTTTTCTTGAAGAGGAACATGCCAAGGGATTCGCCCTAGGACAACCTCATCAATCCCAAAAAAAAAAAAAGAAGAAGAAGAAACATGGAACGTTGGATATTCACAACGCCGGATTACGACAACTTTCGAACTACATATATCATCAACGACAAGGTATGCTCTGTAATAATTGACAGTGGTCTACGAGAGAACTTTGTAGCAAACAAAGTTGTGGATTATTTTGAATTACCAACAGTGAAGCTGAGTGATCCATACTGGGTTCCATTTGGAGAGGATGAATATGCACAAGTAATAGAGGTTTGTAAAGTTCCTGTCTCTATGGGAAAATTTTATAAAGAAGAGATTACTTGTCATGTGATTGACATGGACGACACTACTGTGCTTTTTGGAAGACCATGGCATGAAAGCGTCAAAGGTGGTTATTGCAAAGACAACACATATTTATTTAGATGAGAGTCGTACAAAATTAAAATCAAGCCTAGAAGGAAGAACATCAAGAATGACCATCCTGAGGTGTGTGAAAAGGAACATGAAGAAGCAACTTTGAAGATTGAAGAGAAACTCATTAAGGATAAGGAAGCTGATTCATTCATCACATCAATATCCATGTGATGCATGCCTAATTGTGTTCAAGATCAACCCAAGTAGAAGTCATTGCCCATTCCTTTTCAAGTGGAGGAGTTCAAGTTTCAAGATGCTTATTCTAAACTTGTCTACGGTATTGGATTCATGGTGATACCTTTTAATTTCGAGAATATTGAAGTTGATGGCTTATCATGTTTTATTCCTACTAATGATCGAGCTGCATACAAGAGGAACTCGAGGTCGAGTTCTTTTCAAGTGGAGGAGACTGATGTAGGATGAGATTTTAGCCAATTTCAACAAAGAATCCCGAAAAGAAAGAAGCGTCTTCACATTAAGAAGAATAATTTGAATATTGGAAATTGGTATTCAAATAGGCTTCTTAATGATGGGATTAATCATAAATTACTATTTTGGATATATCAGGATTCTCGAACAAAATCTTGGTTGGGATTCCAATTATATATTTGCGTAATATTCTTTAGTATCTAGGATTTTATTTCTGATTAGGTTTTCTAGTTTTAGTTTATAATAAATTATTCTTTTTGTTTTCTAGTTGTATTAGGTTTATGCTATGTGCCATATATATAAGGCACCTCTTAGATTGTAATTTTCATTCAAGTTATCAATAAAAAACCAAATCTTAGAAAAGTTTCTCTATTTTTCTTACGTCTGTGCCCGTAATTGCTAGTGGATTCTAGCTCATCTCATATGGCTTTCGACGCTTGACGGAGCCTCTTACTATCGTGTTCACCCTTCCCGCATCAAATTCGATTACGAAGGGGGGAGATGGGTTTAGGAATCATTCCTCGGGAATCAATACCGATTCCTTTCTTCTCCCATTCCACTTGTCTCCGATTCATGATTATTTTCCATTCCAAGTAAGTAAACTTGCCATTACATGATGGTCTTTTATAATTAAGATTCGAATGACACGGCCAATAGCATATATGTGATTATTGATTAGTATGAAATAAGTCGTGGAATCTTTTGTTTTGTTGTTTTTGTTCCGTTGTTTTGGTTTAGTTTGTTCAATGTCAAAAAAAAAAAAAAAAAAAAAAAAAAAAAAAAAAAAAAAAAAAAAAAAAAAAAAAAAAAAAAAAAAAAAAAAAAAAAAAAAAAAAAAAAAAAAAAA
>BDJD01001262.1:159170-173289 GCA_002564525.1 Rosa multiflora
TTTTTTTTTTTTTTTTTTTTAGAATTGTTGTTGTTTGTGGCGCCAGAAAAAGAAGAATTTCTTTTTCTTCTAGGGTTTTGATTTGTTTTTCGACGGGAAAGAGAATGAAACTAGAAAATTAGATTTCTTTGGCTATTGGCTCTGAGCGTGCTGATAACGGGTTAAAGTAAAAATGATAATTGGAATGGTCTCCTCATTTCATTTCATAGTCCCTTTATATAGGGATAGAGTTACAACGGAAATATTAATTACATTAAATACATTGAATGTTGATTGATCTATAATTGTGCTGATTGATGGTAATCACTGATTTCTTGATTCCCTCTCCGTCAGTTGCTTTGACGAAGGCACACAATATGTTTTTCCTTTAACAGGAAACTAATTTTATCTAATTACTGAAAGTGATTAAGTGCAACATATTTTGTGCTTGTCTTTACTAGTATAAAATGAAGTTGATATCTCAGATCGTTGAATTTTAGGATTTAACGATTTATATATCTGAAATACATTTAAACGTGATTAATTTAACCGTTATACCTCCAAATGATTTTCGTTGGCGTGGTGAAATTACAATAGAATTATTTATAGCATTTATTGGTCAACCTTATGTATTACTTTAGATGTAGTTGTTACATGAGATTGATTTTTTTTTTTGAACTAAGGAGTACATACTTGTTGTATGCCCCTGTTTCATAAATAAGAATAGTACAAAGACTACTCTATTACAACTTTGATAGCTCAAAGTAGTCTATGCCAACAAAAACACCTCGCCTCATGGGCAATCTATTCTACTTGACTCTAGGCGCCAAACACGCAATTGTGGTATGCTAAAACCAAATACTTCCATAAAGGCTTAATAGAGAAGTTTCGACTTACATAGACTTAAAAGTTAAAACTAACTAAAGTAGTTAGGCTAAAACCCTAACAACCCAAAACCTGAGACCAAACTCAAAAGCCTAGGAAAACCTAGAGCTAACAGGAGAATGAGTGCACTTCTTGCCGATCCAAATGCCGTCGCCGCCAAGCTTTCCAGTGGCCGACCTTTCCAGCACCCCATCAAGGCTAGACCCTTGCGCGGAGATTTGTACCAGATCAAAATGTCCAAAGCCTGGTCGTCTCACCGGTCTACCACTAACATAAACAGTCGTTGCAGACCCCACCACAAGATCCGAATAACCCTCTGCGCCGATCGCTCTTTAGCCCAAGACTTTGCCAATCACCTGCACCGGTCAGAAGCAGGAAACTAGCTCCACCCAATTTTCGATCACCCAAAGCATTGAGAATCGATATCACATCGCATAAACTTAATGTCCACAGGTCACGTGCGCCAGAACACCGTGCGTAGGCTAGAAGACCACTAAACGCTTGACGGAAGTCATCTCTATCGATAAAACCCAAGGAGAGGAGAGTACCGCTCTGTTATTGTATATTTGTCATCGAGATTACAGTCTATGTTACATGAGATTGATTCCTTCTTATTCATGAATTAAAATTTCATACCATTTGCATTTCATAATCACATATAATATAGAAAAGTATTTAGGCAGAATGAATATTTGCATTGATATCTTAGAATTGCATACAGAGTATAGGTCATGTACAACCAAAAAACTCCTACAAGTTAGGAGTCCAAAAAACTAGTACAACTAACTTGATAAATAAAAATTGATATGTGATAAATACAGATTGATATCTAGGATATACTTTCCAACATTCCCCCTCAAGTTGGAATTGGATATCAAGAACTTCCAACTTGCACAAGAGGAATTTAAACTTCTCCTTCCCTAAAGCCTTGGTGAATGCATCTGCCAATTGTTGTGAAGAAATAACATATCGAGCAACAACTTAACCTTCAATTTTATCTCTAATAAATTAAATGACAATCCATATCAATAGATAGTGTCCTTTCATGAAATATTGGATTTGCAACAAAATGTAAAATTTCTTGATTGTCACAATGTAAAACAGCAGGACCCAATATAGGCATGTGTAAATCTGCCAATAATTACCATAATCGAGTAAGCTCACAACATGTACATGCCAATATATTGTATTGGGCTTCAACACTAGATCTGCCTCTTTATCCTCCATGAGATTAAAGAATCGCCCAAGAAGACACAATAGCCATAGTAGAAAGACAGGTAATGGGACATCCTGCCTAATCAAAATAACAAAAAACTCTTAAGTTTGATGAATTGTGAGACCGAAAAAGCAAACCTTGACCTGGAGCGGATTTTAAACAATAGACAATTCATAGAGTAGCTGTCATGTGAGGTTCGCACGGTTAAAGCATAAATCAATTGACAACATGTAAATCAATTAAATGGTGAGTATGAGATTTGGGCAAACTTTTCCTTTAAAACCCAAAAGTCCAAAACAGAAAATCCAACTTTCTTCCTCTTCGTTCTAATCTCGCTTTCTATCCCACATCAATTGAATACCCACAGATCAAACTATAATCCTCAAGAAATACTTATTCCTTTTGCTAGTTAGTGAGGGGAAAACCTTGCAACTAGTTTAGGGACATTCTCTTCTTTCTTAAACAATGAGCTTGCAAATCTTAAGTTTCCTCATCCACCTCATTCCAAGTTTTTTGTCGCCGTGCTTACCTCTGCTGCAACATTGTCCACTCGTTTCCTCCCACTTCTTTCCCTGGTTTTAGGGAAGAAATCATGTCCCTCATGGACAATAAAAGAAAGATTACTCTCAAAACTCTCTTTTAAAACACGTACTCATGAGTCTCCGGTAAATCACAGTTACCCCCATGAAGTACCCCTGGAAAACAGACTAAAGCTCTAACTAATCGTAACCAATCACCCTGCCAAGGCTTGGTTCCTGAAAACATGCCTTGGTCACCATCTGTGACATCTGATTTTCAGACCCATCTGGTCTTCAGACCCCGATCTCCACAGATCAAAACATTTAAAGAAGGCGCGCAGGACTTAAAAATGTTATACCAATTATGATCACCATCTGTGACCTAATCCTAGTCACTATCTGTGACCCAATCTCCGTCACCATCTGTGACCCAATCTTGTTTACCATCCATGACAAAGATCAAGACATTAAGCGAGTCGCATTGGACCCAAAATGTTATGCCAATCTCAATACTTTTCAAAACAATAGAAATCATCATTTCCAAACTATATATATATATATTTTTTTTTTTTCTGAAAAGTCACCTCTGAAAACAATAATGTCAACAAAATTATGCATATTGTTTCATTGTACATCACACCCACAAAGAGATACACACACACACACACACACACACATGTAGCCATACATTTAGGAATGCCACTATTGCCAACTATAGTCACAGTTAAATAGATAACTTTAAGACGATAAGGTAACTTTGTTTATAAACAAACATTGTGAGATTTACTCACCTCTGAATCCCGCTGCGTCTTCACATACAAACTGAGATAAGCACTAATCACCGCAATCCTCTCAACACACTTTCAGCGTACCTAATCATATCAAGGTCACATCTTAATATCAATTGTAGTATGAAAGCATCTAAATTCGGAATAAGCAATTAAAGTTCAAATATGCCAATTGAACTAAAACCCAAAAGTGACGCCAATTGAGGCGAAACCACATCTGAGACCACCCACAGTTTCAAGATTGCTTCTAGGATCAATATGTCAACACGACAAGTCTATCCATCGATCGGATCCCCACGGATTGAAAATCTAGATAATCGAAACCGGTAAAAAACCTAACATGCGCATACAATCTCCAAATGCTACAAATCATATATTAGAATGCTCGTATCGACCAGTAGATGATAAACGAAGCAAGTAACTACCCCTGACATGGCCGACACACTACCAAGCGCCGCACACTGGCAGTGGCATGTCTACCACAAGCACCGCCACAGGCCAAACTCAAAACCACGTTAATCCAACAGTCCAAAATGGAGTTTATACTACGAGGATCAACTTTAATACTTGAGGTTTTGGCAGGTTTGGCCTAGATCGGCCTGGATTAAGCTCACATGCCGAAATCCACTGTTCACCTCGAGTTGACTCTTCTCCGGTGAAAGTCGTCCACAACCACCACCATGGATCGAAAGAGGAAGCTCCCACGAGAAGAACAAGACTGATTTCACGCCTTGCCATTGCCGGAGTTGAGATTTCCGATTAGGTAGGATCACTACCGCCTTCGCTGCTTCGATGCGCCGCCGTGGGTGATATTTAGCTCAATCCACCACCACAGAGAGGAAGGTAAGGTCAATTTGAACAGTACTGGGCAAGTGCCATCGCCAAAGGACACCAGAATCCTCTTGAAAAGTCAGGTCGGGTCAGTTAAAAAACATTGGATAGTGAAGGTTTCAGCGAAGAGAAAAGAGAGAGAGAAAGAGATTTCCCATGACCAAAATTTCGGAAAAACATATTTATACCAAAATGGAAATGTTTTCTGACGGCCATAACTTTCTCATACGAAATCTGATTTTAGTGTTCCACATATTTATGAACCCGTCTCGACGTGCTCTATGACTTTCGTGAAGGAAGTTTTTGGAGAAAGCCAATGTATAAAAAGTCAAACTTCTTACCCCCTCCCCCCTAAAACTGACGTTCTCTAGATGCTTATTTTAATCTGGGGTTTAGACTTAATGTCCCCCTCCCCATTATATTCGACAATTTCATTAATCAAGGCTTGAATATAGCCGCACCAGCCCTTTATTCAAAAAAATAAATAAATAAACTGATAGTTTTCTGAAAATTATTCATCCAAAATAATTACACGTCATCTCCGAACTACATACTTGTGCCCACAACCACAAAATAATTTCCGGAAAGTCATCAGAAATTAATATGAATTTTCGAGTATCAACTCTCCAATCAAGCCTATCAAAAGGCATACTTTGACTTGGAATAGGCATGGAGCAAAAATCCAAAAAATTTAGAAACACCTACAACAATCAAGTCTTCAAACATAAACCCATCTCTTAGCCATTTTCTCCCAAAAGCTTCTTCAAATCCATTTTTTTCTAGGAATCCCATATCCAAAAACCCTTCAATTCTCTCACCACAATGTATTTGTAGCTTCTACATCACGCTTCATGATGCCAAACTCTGTCCATTATTTGAATCACACATAAAATCCTCCCATTAATAAAAATATTAGAATATTAGATTGATTTTGGCCTAGTCACTGCTTAATTGAAAAGGACCCTCACATCAGTCGCCAGTACCCTCCGATGCGTCATATGATCGATAGTGTCCTTTAGATGACATGAGATGGTTAGTCGACAGTATTATTTAGCCATCGCTTTATAAGTATACCAGTTGACAATACCATTCGATGTGTCATCTGTTCGGCAGTACCATCCAAATAACATCAGATGGATAGTCGGTAGTACTTTCTAGCCATCGCCTCCTCGTATTCCAGTTGGCAGTACCCTCTGACACGTTAGCTGGTCGACAGTACCCTCCATGTGGCATGAAATAACTAATCAGCAATACCCACTAGTCATAGCCTTTTTTAATCATGTGAGAGTTTTAAATGATATTTCCGAAATGTTTATGAGATACACATATTTTAAATGAATTGATTTATATTTTATTTTGGAGATATCAGTATCAGAGGGATGATTAAAAGTATTTCGACAAAAATTTACTACTTGCTTTGGTTTTTATTTGAGAATTAAATAGGGAAAGCATTAAATTTTCTTTTCTTTTTTTCTTGAAATCATTTTTTTCATCCACTCACATGTACTGTTTTTCTAAATGTTTTTCCTTGGGCTTTTCAGTTTTTCATACTCAATATATAGATTAGTTGAGGTCAAACGTGCATAGGCATTGAGGCATAGTGCCCACCACTTTCATCTCCGTTGTAGGTTACTGTTCAACCTACTTATGTAATATATCCATTTTATCCTTGGATTGCTTTAATTACCAACATTTGTATAAATTTGTATTTTGAGTAGATTTAAACTTATTAAAATTGTTGGGGAGTTAGTTATGAATTGTGGGGAGCATGTAGGCTCTAGGAGATAAGGATAGTTATGATCATTGAGAAGTGTTAGAATGTCTTTATATGTTTTAGATAGTCCATTTTTAGGAATAATATGGGCTGAATTTTCTGTAGAGTTATTCCTGAAATAGACCCACAGAACCACCTCGGATTTCAGAGTGAAATCTAGGGAAGTACCTGTCAGCTATATTAAATTTTTTTTTTTTTTTGAATAAAGGGCTGGTGCAGCTGCCCTCAAACCTTGATTAATGAAACTGTCGAATACAAGGAGGGGACATGGAGCCTAAACCCCTGATTACGATAAACATCTAGAGGAAATCCTGAAATAGTATCAGGAATCTCTACAAAGTACCTGTATTCTAACAAGCACCAACTAGCTAAGAATGTTTTACTGGCTACTCCATTTGCTTTAACATAGCGGTGACATAACACTACTAAAAATTTCCCTAATAGGGACTAACTAGTAGGCACTAAAAATTATCAGAGGGAAATGGAAATAGTAAGCCACTGATGTGAATTATTGGTGGGATGAATTTTGTTCACACTGTACAACAGTGGGTAAGTGAGGAAATGCATATATTTGTTATTAATTTATAATTCAACCCACTGATATCAGTGTCAAACACGGTAGTGGAGCTGACGTGTGTCAGTTATCTGTTTTGACAATTATTTTTAACCGTTGGATTAGTGATGAAGAGCTGATCGAACGATAAGGGAAAACTTCCTTCAATATAACCCCTTCACCCGTTCAGAGTCCAAAACTTCAAACCAAATCTAGATCTGGAGGTTTCTCCCATCATCATCATCTCTCTCTCTCTCTCTCTCTCTCTCTCTCTCTCTCTCCCCTCCATACCTAAACAAGATCTACTTTTTTTTCTCCCCTTCTAATTTTCGATCTCTCTCCTCTTAGTGTTTTCAATCTTCTAGGTGATTGTTTCAGTAAGGATAAGATCGTCTCCCATCACTTGTCAGTCAGGGATGGTCGATTCGTCATCATTTTGGAGAAACTGTGCTATATTCAGTTCGAGTACTTGGTGTACTACGAGACCCGCATCACCAGAAACCTGAGCTACGACCCGATCACGGATCTGAAGGGAATTCAGGTATAAAGATTGTTCTTTTGGTTCAACATGGATGAGATTAGGGTCTATTTGCCGCCGTCCGATAGTATTTACTTCACCGTTGGGATCATGAACAAAAGCTCGATGTCGATTAGTTCCAGAATGTTCATTCTTGCCGGGACGGGCTTTCGGGTAAGGGTTCTATTTCTTGCCTCGGGTCGTTGAAACGGGTCAATCTGCTTTGATTAAATTTTGATGCTTTTTGATATTTATGGTTAAATTTGGATCTTTATTTTTCTGGGTTTTGGATTGTTAATATGCATTTTCGATTAATATGCTTCTGCATTGTGAAAATGAATCAAACTTGTCTTTGTGCATGTAAATGTTGAAGCTTGTTCTGCTTGAAGCTTATTCTGATATAGTGGATGTAGTTTGCGGTTTGTATGTAGTTTATACACTGAATTGAGGGGGATTAGGCAATGCTATTTGTAGAATAAAGCTAATGGTGGGTTTGGTTAAATGGTTGAACTCGAGGAATATGAGAGCATGCATTTCGTACAAAACTCTTCAATCACGCTAAAATTAATTCCTTGACCTTGTTTTAGATTTTTCATTTACTTCAATAGACTAGCTTAGTCAGTTCTCATATCAAGGAAGCTGTAGGGTATAGTTGAACGATAAGACATTTTGCTTTGTTGAACGATAAGACATTTTGCTTTGTTGGGATTCTTGGCAGAGATGAAAACCAGGAGTTGAATATCTTGTCTTCACACGCAAGGGAAAGACATATTAGAAAGACATTTCACCTTGCCATATTTGTGATTCCGGGGAAAGCCTGACAAGTGAAAATGTGTGATCAAAGATTGCTTGTTCTGGCTAATATCTTTTTGAGAAGTTATCTGTGTATGAACTGTGAAGTAAATAGAAGCAAATCAGAAGGTTATCTACTGATGCATTATTACAATTATCCTCCAAACGTACGGATACTAAAGTTTTCTTAGATATAGTGTACAAATCCTCATCCCCAATGTAATGGCCTAATAGTTCCAATACTAAAGCCCATACTGTGTATTTCTACTGTTGTTGATTCATTTCTCAGCCTCAAATTGTTCTTGCTACAGGGGTCCAAGATTGTTTGAAGCCGCTGAAGCCTTCTACTTGGTATGAGTCTTGCTTATATTACCCTGGAAATAAAATGCTAGTAAAGTTGAATTTCTAAATTATTGAGCTTTTGTGTGAGGACCTTGTTCTTATAGTTAAATTAGTTAATTCTAGTGTGCAGGGGTTGATGTTAAATAAGAAGAGATAATTGAAGCAACTTCAATTGACTCCAGCAAAGTCTTACGGTCCTGCACTGCTCCGGTCTCGTAGTTCACTTTCTACATGTATTTTAATTTCTATACATGTTTCACTTAAGGACTCTATGATTTGGATGGCATTTTATTGATTGTTTGTATTGTTTATATATTGAATTTTACTATGATTTGCTCAAGTATTCCTGTTTTTTGACTTGTTTTCAGTAGGATCATGAGTGAAAGTTTTCATTGTTATTCTCATTGTTTCTATTTTGCTTGACACCAAAAACCAATACAGTAATGGACTAGATTATGTCAGGCACTTTTGGTAAGACTTGGTATTAGAGATGACATTTTCTGTTCGATCTAACCAGAAAGAAATTGCTATTTTTGTGATTCGGACAAAGTATACTAAATCATCAAGATTAAACAGTTCGGAAAAATATATATTTCTTGTAAAAACCATATACATGCTCACAACATATGCATACAAGCTTTGAAAACAATCACAAAAGAACTAAAACTTACCTTCAGCAATCATAGGCATGGATTCCATCTCTGCAGCTAGAAACACGATCACTGAATATGGTCTTCTGTTACTTACCAACTTGCTTCTCAATGTACAGAACAATATGCAAAACATCGGTGGTAACAGGAACCAATTCATCTTGTTTATATAAGTGACTTAACCCTCAAGAAGCTTCCCATTAAAGCATTCCTTATCGGATTAGGTTTCCTAGTTAGATTCCTAATGTAACACTTCCTTGTAGTCTTTCTTGCAGACCAAGAACTGGATTACTTACCTTAATGAATTGATACACTCTTGCATTAAGTTACAAGTATTGATTTATAGTTTGTTTCCATGTTGAACTAGTTTTGACATTAAGCTAATTATCAATTTACTATATGTTAGTGTGTGACAAGTCCATGTTGATTCTAACAATCTCCTCCTTGGACTGACACATATTAAGCTTGATAATTGGCACCAGAAAATGTTAGAAATTACTCAACTTACTGTAGTGCGCGCCAGACAACAAAATTAAACCAAAAATCCATTCCAACATGGTCAGATCATAGTTACTTATGCAGAGCCAGAAACAATATACATTTTAACAAAAATGCAGAGTTTCAAAACCATAAACATAAGCTCCTGCAATCCACATATGTCAAACCAGAAGTGATACAATAAATGTTAATGTGTATCAACAAGTAAACATATATTAGGTCCTTCTTTATGTTTCTAAAACTAGAAACTCAAGCAAATTTACTGGACACTAATGACTTAAAATTATTGCTTGAACCTTAACATCATGCTATACATGATTTAAGCCATCTGCTAGCATGTATAACTTTAAGTACAAAATCGACAATTTTTCAGAACATTTAATAAAAGCTGCAGCAATAACCAAAGTCTGAAAATAGCTCAAAATTTTATTGATAATAATAAACTGCCATTACAAATAAGTTGTGATAAATAAAGTCAAAAGATCACAACTGAAAATACAAGAACTCAAAAACCATAGAAATTTAAATTGCTCCAACTGGACTAACTCTCTACTGAACCTAAGCATCTAAATTAGCTAAAATTCCAATGCTTGCTGTATGTTTCTGGAATGCAGCCACTGACAATGCCTTGGTCAAAGGATCTGCTAGCTGTGAATTTGTGTCAATACTCAAAACAGCTATTTCACCACGCTTTACTCTTTCTCTAACACTGTAATACTTTAAATCAATGTGTTTAGAATTATTTGATCTTTTACTATTCTTGCTGAAGAAAACTGCTGCTTCATTATCACAATAAATCACAAGTGTGTCTGCCACAATGTTACTCAATACTTTGGTCTGCATGAGAAAATTCCTAATCCAAAGTCCTTCACACACATTTTCATATACAGCAATAAATTCAGCTTGCATAGTAGAAGTTGAAACAAGAGTTTGCGTCATGGTTTTCCAAGCAATAGCACCTCCTGCAAGCATGAATACATATCCACAAGTCGACTTCTTGGAGTCTGGATAATTCCCTGCAAAATCCGAGTATGAGAATCCAACAAGTTTCAGATCCTGCAATTGCCTATACACTAGCATATAACCCTTGGTTCTAATCATGCTTTATGTCTCTCTATATTTCCATTTGCATCTCTTTTGGTTTTGAAAACCCATTTACAACTTATAGACTTCTGGTTGGGGTCAGCTTCAACTAATTCCCAAACTACATTTTGACTCATGGAATTAATTTCTGCTTCCATTGCTAGCTGCCATTGATGTGATTCACTACTTTCAATGGCCTGATTAAATGTAGTTTGATCTTTTTCCTCTGCACAGTCCATTTCAATTTCTGCTTCTTGCAGATGAACAATGTAGTCACTCTCTTCCCCCTCCCCCCTCCCCCCTTCTCCCCCATAAGTTGGTTTTCTTGCTCTCTGTGATCTTCTAGGCTGAGGGTGTTCAAGATTAGATTGAGCTACAGGTACTTGATCAGTTACCTGGTCAGTTACTTGACCAATTATAGGTACTGGATCAGTTACTTGGTCAGTTACTTGACCAGTTACATGTACTTGACCAGTTACAGGTACTGCATCAGTTACTTGGTCAGTTACTTGACCAGTTACAGGTACTGCATCAGTTACTTGGTCTGCATCAGTTACTTGGTCAGTTACTTGACCAGTTACATGTACTTGACCAGTTACAGGTACTGCATCAGTTACTTGGTCAGTTACTTGACCAGTTACATGTACTTGACCAGTTACAGGTACTGCATCAGTTACTTGGTCAGTTACTTGACCAGTTACATGTACTTGACCAGTTACAGGTACTGCATCAGTTACTTGGTCAGTTACTTGACCAGTTACATGTACTTGACCAGTTACAGGTACTGCATCAGTTACTTGGTCAGTTACTTGACCAGTTACATGTACTTGACCAGTTACAGGTACTGCATCAGTTACTTGGTCAGTTACTTGACCAGTTACATGTACTTGACCAGTTACAGGTACTGCATCAGTTACTTGGTCAGTTACTTGACCAGTTACATGTACTTGACCAGTTACAGGTACTGCATCAGTTACTTGGTCAGTTACTTGACCAGTTACATGTACTTGATCAGTTACTTAATCAGTTACTTGGTCAGTTACTCGACCAGTGACTTGATCAGTTACTTGGTTAGTTACTCGACCAGTGACTTGATCAGTTACATCTTGTTCTAAAGGCAATGCTACACTTGTATTCTCATCTGACACAATTTCCTCAAAATCTGAGGTTAAATCCTCAAGGTTTGTATTGTGAACTTTTTCACTTAGAAACTTTACTTGATGTGTTTCAAAAATTCTAGGTGAATGATAAGCATCTGCATGACATCCCCAAACATGGCAGTGATGAAAACTAGGTTTCCTGCCACACCAAAGATCAAAAGCAGTCTTCTCTATAGCTTTGCTAGGTGTCCTGTTGCAAATATAATTTGCAGTTTTTAAAGCCTCACCCCACAAAATTTTTGGCAAGCCAGTTGTACACATCATGCATCTAACCATGTTCAAAAGAGTCCTATTCTTTCTCTCTACAACACCATTCTGTTGTGGATTATATGGTGTTGTATACTGAGCTTTAATTCCATTGTCTTGCTTACAAGACAAATGGACCCTTTTGTTAGCCGGATTCAGTGTACTTTCCGTATAACTCTCCCCCTCTATCTGACCTTACTGTTTTGATTTTCTTTTCTAGTTAATTTTCTACCTCAGACTTAAAGATTTGAAAGGCTTTCAATGCTTGTGCCTTTTCTGAAAGTAGATAAATATAACTGTATCTAGAAAAGTCATCAATGAATGTGATAAAATACACATTCCCACAGATAGTTTGGTGCCTAAATGGACCACATATATCAGTGTGTATGAGTTCTAGTAAATTCTGGCTTCTATATGCAGTCTTCTTTCTAGTATTAGTTATTTTTCCCTTAGAGCATTCCACACAGTCTATTAGATCAGAAAAATCAAGTTCATTTAGGATGTTGTTTTTCACCAAAATTTTCAGTCTCACTTTTGAAACATGGCCGAGTCTTCTATGCCATAAAAATGCAGAATTTTTATTTAGTTTGATTCTTTTAACACCTGTTAAAGTGCTAGTACTGTTTGTGTTATCTTCAACAAGTAAAATTTCTTGTTGAACCATTGAACAACTTAACTGTAAATAATCATTCGAGATAACACCAGAACCAATTTGAACAAAATTTCTTTTAGAAATAAGAATTCCATTACTATTAATAACAAGTCTACAACCAGATTTTACTAAAAGAGAAACTGAAACCAAATTCCTTCTCATGGAAGGTACATAAAAAACATTGTCTAGAACTAACAATTTTCCTTATCCTAAATCGAGCTTTAAGGTTCCAATAGCCTTGACTGCCACTCTCATGCCATTACCTACAGACAAGTTCACTTCATCACTTTTTAGAATTCTCCTCCTTATGAATCCCTGTAAGGAATTAGTAATATGAATAGGTGAGCCTGAATCTATCCACCAAGACTGTGGTTCAACATTTATAAGATTAATTTCTAAGGAAAAAACTGTATTAGAAAAAATCTTACCCTTTTTAGCTAACCAATTTTTATAGCCAGTGCAGTCCTTTTTCATGTGTCCTACTCTTTTGCAAAAGTAGCACTTGAACCTGAATGGCCTATTTTCCTTGGCCACAACAGCTGTTGAACTCTTAGTTATGGCTTTGGTAGGCTTGAGCTTATTCTGGGGATTTTTCCTTTTAGCAGGTTCTGTTTCTTCCTTGATCCTAGATTCCTCATCCACACAGATGGATATAAGTTCATCTAGAGTCCAGTTTCCCTTTTGAGAGTTGTAACTGGTCCTAAGATGACTAAAACTATTTGGCAAGGAATGTAGTGCATAATGCACTACCTTCTCATCCCTAACCCCCATCAAGAGCTCCCTGAGTCTGCCATTTATATTGATCATCTTCATAATATGCTCTCTAACTCCCCCTGAACCCATGTACTTCAATTCATGAAACTCCTTGGTTAGCCTAGCTGCTTCTGCTTTTTCACTTTCTTTAAACTTAGCACCTATGAGTTCCAGAAAATCTGATGCTAGCTCATGCTCTTCTATACTTCCCCTGACAGTCTTAGACATAGAGGTTCGAATGAGGTTCTTAGCCATTCTATTGGATCTATGCCACTTCTTGTAAAGATCAGATTCCTTCTTAGTGCTCTTTTCAGTTAACTCTTCAGGCTTATCCTCAGTAGCAATAGTCTATGTTTTCATGCATTCCCATATAGTTCTCTACAGAATCTAGCCAAGCTCTATAGTTGGTTCCAGTTAGCATCAAGACACTGTTCAAGTTCATGTAAGAGTTATCTAAGGAGCAAAACAAAATTCATGTGAGTTCTCAATTTGTAAAGAAAATGACTTTAAGTTTTCTGTGTTTTATTAAGCTTTAAGCAACCAAAACAAAAACATACAGAAAACCTAAATAATCCATACTTGCATTCATGTCAGTCCATAACAAAAACAATGTTAAGAAACACTTTTGAGCAGAAGCATAACATCCTGGAGTTCTTTATCAATATACCATGTTCAAAGAAAACAAGTTATCCAAAGAAATTTATCCACATCTTTAGAAAGAAGAAAAATTTCTAAGTATCCATATTTATTTTCATCAAGCATGCATATTGCTGTTTTGTATTCTAAAACCATACTTGACCACTTCTTTGGAAGATAAAACTGAACCATAGTTTTAAAACACAAAACAGAATTTCAGTTTTGTTACTCGATCAGGTACTTGAT
>BDJD01001262.1:173377-189363 GCA_002564525.1 Rosa multiflora
TAATCACTTATGCCAACAGAAAACTACAAAACTCATGAGCTTTTAACTTTATATTCTACCCAGATGATTGTCTTTATAAGAAAATTAAGCTCTTGCATCTGTCAATTTCTACAATGTGTAAAGTTTTTGGGAGATTCTTATTCTTCATACATTGTCAAAAAATCACAGATACAGTACCATATAAGAAATCAATTCATCATGCATATTCAAGCACAAACAATTGTTTCGATTCCAAGAAACCATAGAATAATCAAGAAATTGTAAATTTCATCCGGTCACCATCTATTCTAGCCTAACGCACGCCGGGAATGCTACTAGGGTTCTTGAGCACAATCAAAAAACTTAATAATTATGCTATGAATCAAAAATAATTTTCACAGAAAAACCTGTTTTTGCTTTTTCCCAATTTGCAGCAAAAAATCTGAGCGGAAGCGTGAATTTGTTATCCAGATGCAGCAAAATAATTCTCTTGATATCTTGATTCACTGCAATCGGGGTTTGAATCCCTTCTGAGATGAAAACACCTCAAACACTTCCAAATCCAGTCCCATATCCTCTTCTTGATCGAAACTGACCGTTGTTCTACAACGGTCCATTGTTCTTAAGGCTTCGGGTCGGGTTTTGGGCCTGGCTCTTATGTTTGTTGTGACTGGTTCAAGAGATTAAGTAACTTACTTTGATTAGGTACCTGACCAGTTACTTGGTCAGTTACTTACTTGGTCATGTACTTGATCAGTTACCTGATCAGTTACTTGGTGAGTTACCTGACCAATTACTTGATCAGGTACCTGACCAGTTACTTGATCAGGTACCTGACCAGTTACTTGGTCAGTTACCTGGTCAGTTACTTACTTGGTCAGGTATCTGATCAGTTACCTGACCAGTTACTTGGTCAGTTACCTGATCAGTTACTTGACCCGTAAAGCAAAAACACTCCTTTTTTTTGTGTTTGTTGTGCAAAACCCTAAAACAATTTTGATATTTGTGAGCCTATGCTCTGATACCAATTGTAAAAACCACATACATGCTCACAACATATGCATACAAGCTTTGACAACAATCACAAAAGAACTAAATCTTACCTAGCCTTCAGCAATCATAGGCATGGATTCCATCTCTGCAGCTGCAAACACGATCACTGAATATGGTCTTCTGTTACTTACCAACTTGCTTCTCAATGGATAGAACAATATGCAAAACGTCGGTGGTAACAGGGACCAATTCATCTTATTTATATAGGTGACTTAACCCTCAAGAAGCTTCCATTAAAGCATTCCTTATCGGATTAGGTTTCCTAGTTAGATTCCTAATGTAAGACTTCATTGTAGTCTTTCTTGCAAACCAAGAACTGGATTACTTACCTTAATGAATTGATACACTCTTTCATTAAGTTACAAGTATTGATTTATAGTTTGTGTCCATGTTGAACTAGTTTTGACATTAAGCTAATTATCAATTTACTATATGTTAATGTGTGACAAGTCCATGTTGATTTCTGTGCCACAATTTAAGGACTCTTGCCTTTTTGCTCACTCTCTTCCTGAAAGCTTGATTCTAAATAAGTAAACATGCTTGTTCTTTTTCTGACCATTTCATATTTGCATTATAATGCAGTTGCAGCTACTACTGACAGGAGACGACTTCTATGTTATAAGATTTATGTATTGCCATGACCCTCCTACTTGAGATACTTGAACAACAGATTTACTTCCATCATTTGGTATGCCTCTATTCTGCATCTGGTTGGAATTGTCTGGTTGATAAACATACTGCATTTGGTTTAAGTTTGTCTTCTTTGCTACCATAATGAATATTTTGAGCATTAATGTATATCACTTTTCTATGTAATTGTTAGAGTAAAAACTAAATATAAATTTTATCTTGCAGGTTATCCGTAAGGAAGGGTTGCAGCCTTGGGGAGGAAGAGTCGTTGATGTTTAAATTGTGATGGGTTTATCTGTAATTTTTTAGGTTGATTAGTTTGATACTTTTGAAAATACAGTATACAGTACATTAATGTAAAGGTGCCGGTGGACACCTTATTTTTTTATTCCAGCTTCATAATTTTGCCACTGATATCAGTGGCATTCCAAAACCACCATTACACATTGATAATGGTTGCTTTGGCACTGATTAAGATGCAATTTTTGCATTGGTTGAAGGTATGACACTATTAATTTATTGGTGTGTAATGTCCCAATAGCACCAGCAATAGAGGGGACTGATTCCTCATTTGTGGCTGCATAGTGGCTAATGAGATTAGCCACTCTTATCAGTGTGTATTGGGACAAAGGGGACTAATTCAGATCAGTGTGGAATGGGGAAATTTCTAGTAGTGTAACGGAAAGATAACAACTGTATTAATATTATCTCATGAAATAAACAATTAAAGCCATCCCTAAAATGAACATATATTTAGTAAATTACCTGTTCTATATATGATCAGAAAACACTTTGAACACCTATTAAGTTTGACTCTAATTATATTGACCATAGCAATATATATCCTCAACAGTTTCGAACTACATGAAAAAATGATATTGGGAGAAACTAACGCCATATTATTTAACCCGACATGTTTGGAAAATTTTTTTTTTTTGAGTAATGCCACATGGGAAAAATAATATATTCATCACAAGCCAAAATAGGCCGTTACATACCCTTCCGCTGTCATTTAAGGACATAGACAGATAATAAGCTAGTGGTAGTACCCACATGTGATACGTACATATAGTCCTACTCATTATACATTCAATACGTAGAAGTAGCGAATATCCTCCTTCGGTACTACCCCAGATACGCTAGAGAGACATTAGGCGCACATCAGTGCTTAGGTTCCTGAAAAACAGGGAATTTATTGTAAAAGACAAGCTAAAACATAGTAAAGACCTAGGGAAAAAAACCCTAGCCCAAAGTAGTAGGCCCAAAGTATCCAAAGAAATAGTCCAAATTGCAGAGTCCATCAAGTTGGTCTGTCCCCCAGCCCATTACCCTCAACGACATGTCGTATGTCACACGCCCAGCACTTTCAACGACATGCCGTACACCACAAGCACAGCAGCACAATTCAACCCGCTCTGCTACGATCTGTGCTGCTGTGATATACGCCACCACAGCCACTCACCACAGTGACCCAAACCACCACAGCTCACTCCTGAATCACGCCGCCACACCTCACGTTCGGAATCCCACTGGTCATGATTAGCACACCCATGCTGCTGGTTGAGATGCGGCAAGAAAACAAGCTAAGCCTTTCGAAAAATCCGAAGTGCAGCCATCCATGAACAAACCTCGGACCGAATTGGATCGAATACCCTCTGGCAGCAACCCAAGACGAAGGCAAGGCCGGAGCCAGCACCGGTCGAGGCCCCACCGGACGAGATTGAATAGTGAAATGGAAAAGACCGAACTTAGGGTATTAGGGTTTCTCTCCCTAGAGAGAAAAGTCGCTATGGCATATTGCAGGTTTGGAAATATATGTATATGTTCACTTCTAAATAAAAGAAATGAATAATTTAATGCAAAATGAAATGTGATCGATATCTCATCAAACATAACCAGGAAGACAGACGTATTATTTCGCTTTAATAAAATCCAAATAATTAATTTCTATAAGCAAAACCTAGGGTTTCGAGTCTAGCAGCGACGCCGTGTTTCGGCCAACTCCGTTGTGCTTACTATGCCAGTGTCAGGAGGATTTCACCATAGGATTGAGACGAGAGACATGTTTCGCAAAAGGGGTAGATCTGTTTCTACTCTAGTTTTTCTTTCGGGAAAGGCATGTTCAATGGTGGGTGGAATTGGATCCGGATGCTTTCAGGATCGGTAGTTTGAGGGGATTGGATAGGCGTTTTGGTTCTGTGTTTTGCCGCCTCTGATCAAAGTTTAGAGCTCGGTTTAGTCGGTATCGAGCTGTTTGTGCAGGTGCTCTGAGACATTGTTTGGTTTGTGGCTTGAGTCCAACATGGTCAGGCTTGGTTGCGGTCGGCCACCGAAAGGAACGGTGGTAGCGACGATTTCCTACTGAGGGATAAGGTTGCTATCTTGGGAGCTCGGGTTTGGGGTTGGGCTTTTGGGCCTAGGCTTGGGTTATTTGGGCTGCTGGGTTCTAAATCTATGCGTAAATTATGGACTACCAAAGAGGGTGTCTTGCCACCCTCATTCATTACTTAGCGCGGAAGGCGGGCCTGACCTGAGAATTTGACGTACTTGGGTTATTTGGGCTTGTTTAAGGTCTCTAAAGTGTCAGTCATAGTTCTATGAAATTTGTTATTATATTCAGTTGGATTGGAGGAAGCGGTTTATAAATGAGAATTACTCAATATTTGTTTGCTAGGAACTAGCATTCTTTTCGTACCACAATTGCATGTCTAACGGTGGAGGGCTAGAAGATGATTTTTCCTCAGAAGACACGGAGTTGTTCTTTGTTTAGGGGTTTGTTTCAATAGCGGGCTCAACTTGACTTGTAATGAGTTTGCAGTGCTTCATCGATAGGAAATATATATTTTTTTTGTCTTTTAAGTGTCTGTAGATCCTGGCTTTTTGGCAAGTTATCTAATGCAATGAACCCTTATTTCAAAAAAAAAAAAAAAAAAAAAAAAAAAAAACCTACATTACATTTTCTAAGTGCTTGCAAATCCGAAACATTTAATGTTATGATAGAAGCATAAATCAATTTATGAGGTTTTCTAAAAGATATCTTAAGCGCTTATCTTAATTCTAATAGATATGATAAGACAAGCACCAAAAACTGTATAACTACAAGTCGTTGTAAAAAAGTAATGCGAGTGACGTGAGGAAATTTTTGCTAGGCTGTCTACTTCAATAATCAATCTTAGATAATAATTCTGACGAAATGTCTATATCAATACTTTATAGACTCCACTTATCACCGTCTTCATTTAACAGTCACACTGATAATCCCAAGTTGCTATGCTCCGAAGTTCTTCGAGATCACTTTTTAGAGTGGAGAAAAGCCAGACTCTACGAATCTATCACACAAGAGACAGCTTCTGGATCCGGTTTAATAACAAACCCTAAGATCACTGATAAAGCAAAACGTAAGTATTAGGTAATTTAGGCTGTGCAGTGGTTCCATCAGTTCTGTCTTTAAGCATGTTTTGGCTCTCCCATTTCCGAGTTTAGTAGTTAATTAAGCTTTCTCTGTAGCGTATAGGACACCAAGTGCAACTATTTTAATTTTTTAACTGCAACTGTTTTGCTTTCTTGTTACCTTGAGTTGTGTCAAGGCTTTCTCCTATGTTGACAAGAAAGAGTTGGGCAACAAATCGAGATACATAAGATAAAACTCATCTATGTAGAATCGTTGTAAATCTGTATGTAATTAGGATTTTATTTAATTAGAATATCCTGTAATTATGGAAAGATTGTTTCCTATAAGAGTTAGACTACTCCTTTGTGTTTGTATATATGTCCCCATTGTGGGATGAATAGATTTATCGAATTAACCCTGAATTGAAGTATTCTTTTCTACTTGGTATCAGAGCCTAGTTCAATCCTTTGAACTTGCGCTGCATTCTTTGAATCCTGAACCCTAAATCCCAAAGAACACTACAAACCACTGCGTACCACCACCGTTGAAATCAAACCATCCTGAATTTCAAACCACCATCACCCTACCTTTTTTTCCATAACATTCATATCCATCTTGAAACCCTTGAAAATCCAATCCTACGAAAATCATGAATTCCTCAATGATGCAATTAGAGAAATAGGCTATGGGGCATTCGGTAACTACCGAATTTTCTGTTATGGCCCAACACAAACAGGGTCCTCCTCCAGGCTTCTCAGGACCTTCTCCACACCGTCCTCTAGGTAAACCAAATCCATATGCAAACAAAAGGTGCATTATCTGTGGGGAATTAGGTCATAGCTAGCAAGGAGCGGTGCTATGAAGTGATTGGTTACCCTGATTGGTGGGACTTCACCAAGAAACCGCGAAAGAATCTGGGCAAGGCCACTGTTGCTACTAAAGAGGAAGTTTTCCTAGACAATGCCCCCGCTAATGTAGCGCAGTCAGGTATGAAGGGTAAGGTTACTTTTAATAGTACATGGATAATTGATACAGGTGCATCTAACCATATGACCAATAACCCAAGTCTTGTGAAAAACCTTAGATGTTCCCCTCAAGACGTTGTCTCTACTGCTGATGGTACTCCAACTCCGGTCACCGGAGAAGGTTCTATTGCTTTATCTGATACCTTAACCCTTGAATCTGTCTTAGTTGTTCCATCACTAGCTTATAATCTCATGTCTGTTGGTCAAGTTATTTTAGCTCTTGCATGTATTATGACCTTCTATCCGTCTTTCTGTGTGTTTCAGGACATTCTGACTCGACGGATTCTTGGTTATGGTGTTAGAAGGGGGAAATTATACTATCTGGATCTGACAGAGACTGGAAAGAAACAGAAGCATCTTTTGGGACAAGCTAATCAGATCAATAGGGTAGACAATGTGAAGAAAGCTGTATGGTTATGGCATCGCCGTTTAGGTCATCTATCCTTTCGTTATCTTAAAAAGCTGCAACCTCAATTGTTTTCATTTGTTAGTGATTTGGATTTCCACTGTGACATCTGTGAACTGGCCAAGAGTCACCGTATTTCATATTCACCAAGTCTTAATAAAAGTCCTGTTCCTTTTATGAAGATTCACTCCGATGTCTGGGGTCCTGCGAAAATTCCTTCTCTTTCTGGAGCTCGGTATTTTGTAACATTTATTGATGATTGCACTCGCATGACATGGGTGTCATTACTGAAGAATAAGAGTGATGTATTTGGAATGTTTACCGAATTTCACAAAATGGTGGCAACTCAGTATCAACAATCCATCAGAGTGTTTCAGTCTGACAATGGTGGAGAGTTTGTGAATGGCCCTATGATTGAGTTTTGCCGGTCACATAGAATTCGTCATCAAACCTCCAATTCTTATACTCCTCAACAGAATGGTTTAGCAGAACGGAAGAATAGGCAGTTGATGGAAGTTGTTCATGCTTCCTTTTTTGGCATGAATGTACCTCGGTCCTATTGGGGCGAAGCAGTGAAATCAGCAGCATATCTTATCAACCGTACTCCTTCCTGGGTGATTGAGTTTCAGAATCCTCATCAGAAGCTTCATACACTTTTGACCATCCCTTCTATGCCTAATTTGGAGCCCCGGGTGTTTGGGTGCACAACTTATGTTCATATTCCCAAGCCTCAACGTAGCAAGCTTGATCCCCATGCCCATAAGTTTATATTTGTTGGTTATGCTGACTTCCAGAAGGGTTATCGATATTATGATCCTCTTACTGGCACTATACATATATCTCTTGATGTCTCATTCCGTGAATCTGAGCCATATTACTCAGGGGGAGCTTCTCAGTCTTCCCTTTAGGGGGAGAGAGGTTATGAAGGGAATTCTTGTTCCATTATTGATTTTGATGTCTTTGAAGACTTGGAAGATTTGGAGGAACGATTTGAAGGTAGAAATTCTGAAACAGAAAATTCAACTGCCGAACAGAGTGTTGTAAATTCAGAAACGGAAAATGCGCCTGCCGAACGGAGTGTTGTGAATTCCGAAACAAGGAATGCGACTGTTGAACAGAGTGTTGTGAATTCCGAAACAGAGAATGCAACTGCAGAAACTGTCGAACAGAGCATTGTGAATACCGAGACAGGAGAGACGACTTTTCTGGATAGTTTGAAACAAAATCAGGACGTATCCGAAGCTCACACACAAGATATTCCCCCTTCTGCCTCACCAACTGAAGATCCCAGTCAGAATGATCCACCTCAGATACCCCTAAACTTTAATGAGTCTTCTGGGTTAGAAAGTGTCGAACCTAGGAAATCACAAAGGGTTACCAAGGGAATTCCTAAGAAACAATATGAACCAGATATCAAAGCCAAAGCTAAATACCCTATAGCTAATTTTATGTCTAACCATAGGATTTCTGGGTCACATGCACTTGTTGTTGATCAATTATCTACTATATCTATTCTTAGTAATGTGCAGGATGCATTGACGAATCCAAAATGGATCAAGGCGATGAATGAAGAATTGGAAGCTCTTCAGAAAAATGCAATATGGGAGCTAGTACCTATGCCGGTTGGAAAGAAGACTGTAGGATGTCTTTGGGTATTTACTGTGAAGCTTAATGCAGATGAAACTATTAATAGATACAAAGCGAGGTTGGTTGCTAAAGGATATACACAATGCTATGGGATTGATTATGAGGAGACTTTTGCACTTGTGGCAAAGATTAATACTGTCCGGATTCTAATCTCACTTGCAGCAAACAAAGATTGGCCCTTGCACCAGTTTGATGTGAAGAATGCGTTTCTTAATGGGAATTTGGAGAAAGAAGTGTTCATGGATATGCCCCCAGGTGTTAAGAATTACCCAAGTGATGTTGGCAAGGTGTGTAAATTGAAGAAGTCTTTGTATGGCCTAAAGCAGTCTCCAAGAGCTTGGTTCGGAAGATTTTCAAAGTCCATGAAAGCCTTTAGATATAGACAGAGCAATTCTGACCATACCTTGTTCATCAAGCGCAAGCATGGTAAGATTACAGCTCTTATTATATATGTTGATGACATGATTGTTACAGGGGATGATCCGAAGGAGATAAATGAATTGCAAAAGTATTTGTCAAAGGAGTTTGAAATGAAGGATCTGGGGCAATTGAAGTATTTATTGGGTATTGAAGTTGCAAGGTCTAAGAAGGGGATTTCACTTTCACAGAGGAAATATGTTCTTGATTTACTTGCTGAAACGGGGATGCTGGACTGTCGACCCATTGAGACACCCATTGAGATGAATCACGGACTTGCTATCTATCCTGATCAAGTTCCAACTGATAAAGGGAGGTATCAACGTCTTGTAGGAAGGTTGATTTATCTTTCACATACTAGACCTGATATTGCTTATGCTGTGAGTGTTGTTAGTCAATTTATGCATTGTCCTAGTGAAGAGCATATGGATGCAGTTTTTCGTATTTTGAGGTACTTGAAGAGGGCGCCAGGTAAAGGGTTACTGTTTCAGAAAAAAGATGAATTGGAAGTTGTTGGGTACACAGATGCAGATTGGGCTGGTGATAAAACGGACAGACGTTCTACATCTAGGTACTTCACTTTTGTTGGAGGGAACCTTGTCACTTGGCGTAGCAAAAAGCAAAAAGTCGTTGCCAGATCAAGTGCAAAAGCTGAGTTCTGAGGTATGGCACATGGAGTATGTGAAATATTATGGATTCGTAATGTCTTGAAGGATCTGGGTTACAAGCTTAAAAAGCCTATGGATTTGCATTGTGATAATACAACTACCATTGAGATTGCACATAATCCAGTTCAGCATGATAGAACAAAGCATGTGGAGGTTGACCGTCATTTTATTAAAGAAAATCTTGACAGAAAGGTCATTCGTTTTCCATTTGTAAACTCAGAGGAGCAATTAGCTGATTTTCTTACTAAAGGAGTGTCCAGGAAGGTATTTGATAGCTCGGTTGACAAGTTGGGCATGATAGACATCTATGCACCAACTTGAGGGGGAGTGTAGAATCGCTGTAAATCTGTATGTAATTAGGATTTTATTTAATTAGAATATCCTGTAATTATGGAAAGATTGTTTCATATTAGAGTTAGACTACTCCTTTGTATTTGTATATATATCCCCATTGTGGGATGAATAGATTTATCGAATTAACCGTGAATTAAAGTATTCTTTCCTACTATCTATCTACCTTGTCAACAACGCCGATGAAAAACAGGAACTTGGCTAAATGAGCTCTTACGACCAACAAACGGAATCATGAAACAACTCTTGTTTTCATATATACCGTCAACTCATACAGTAATACAGGGAACATGGAGTCATGGAGACCAAGGAGAACACCGCGCAAGGGGTTCAGTTCAATGCACAAACCAAGTATTGATGGATTGTAGAAGTAATAAGAGCGTAAACCGAACGAACTTAACAAAGTTGGAAACGAGTGCACACACATGTAACCCACAGAGCTTATAGGAGTACGATTATAACGTAGTTATCTATAGTTTTATACATATATCACCCAAACAGCTCTTTTTTTACATGGAAAGCAAACCCAATGTGTCGTATTTAGTTGCCTGTGAAGCGCGATCACAATGCCCCATTGGGAAGTGGACTAAGGTTACAGAACTGTCTAACAAGTTACCCAACCGATGCTTCAATAACGACGGAGGAGAAGAGTCAATATCTAGGATACTCAATGATCGAACAGAAGTCAGGACAAGATTAAATAAAAATAGAAAAAGAATGATATCAATTTTAGTTGAGCTTCTTGAGCTCCTCGTGATTCTTGGCGAGCATAGAGTCCAAAATACTTTGGTCCGTCTCCAGAACTGATTCTGAAACCAGGTTTTCGTGCAATGGTGCCATGTCTACCCGTGTTCTTATTATGGGAGAGAGAAGAGCTTGTTAACCAGCTGAAAATGAGGTTGTTGAGTGTCTTCTTGTCCTTCCAATGCGAATTGGTAACAGTGACCCGCAGAGTTGGGCAGTCTCTGAGTTAAGCTTTCTCTGTGCTTTGCTTCAGGGAAGGGGCACCTGAAATCTACATATATGACTTGAGCTTCACTGACCCGACATCCGAGCTTGGTCTTGTTAGACCCTTATAAACCAGAGAAAATCTAATGTAAAAGACTAGAAGTAAACCGAAAGTCGAGTGGTGAAAGCTTACATTCCCTGATTTCCCTTTCATGCTAAGGTACCGGTTACTGTGTTCAACATCGGTGACAAGTTAAATGGCAAGAGTGCTTACCCTCCAAAACGAGATATACAATGATCAAGAGACAAAAGATTCAAGTGGATGAACGTTTTAGCAAAACAGTGATCAACAAGTTTTGAGAGGCTTTGGGGAAACGAAAGCCATAGTGCTAACCATGAGGTGTCGAGAGAATAATGAAAGCCACATATAATTTACGTCGATCACATTTGCATTTAATAGAAAATTAGTTGTGTAAGTCAACAACTTATCATTTGCATCAATAAAGCAATAAAAATCACTGACAATCGCAGAGGTGGATTCTAATGTCTAACTTCCACAGGCCGAGGTAAAAGCAATCTCCTGGACAACCATCTACTCTTTCCATCCACCATATAATAGAGCTTGAAGATCAATTGCACCTAGTCAGCAATGCATTTGATTCTTGAGTTTCAACAACACAACTACAGTAATAAACTGCTAGCCAGTTGATTTGAGACGGTTCTCTGAGGGCAGAAAATGATTCCACGACAAAATATAATGAAAGGTCTTTTATGTTTAAGAAATTCATGTTCGAAACAGACGTGAGGATGCCTCAAAATCCTTTTGAAATTCATGAAACTGACAAGGATGCTGATGATATGTATCAACTTGTGGAAGCTGCACCATTCTGACAGGAATGCAAAAAGACTGAGATTCAAAGCATGAAATTTCAATTTGCTGAGCTTTCCAATTAATGAAGTCCAAGAGTTAAACATTGGAACTTGAACTTTCAACCGCCCTGGGAAGTAAACAAAACATGAGCTCAATGGCAAATATAAAATGGAAAGGCATCCCAACATTAATCTCAAAAACTTTAAGACATGCAAGGGAGGGACTCTCACTCAAGCAGTACATTTCATTGTCAACAGTCAAGACTAGGTGGCAGTTAATTGATTAACTTTAAGCATGTGAATGCTGGAGTATAAAAACTTGTTTATTACACTAATAAGACAAAAGAAGTATGTAAGAGCACTGCAACGATCTTAATTTTTTTTAATTTTTATAGGAACTAAAACAATCTTCATAGGCACAGAGTATAGCTTCAAGTGATCATTTTCCATAAATAACTCTACTGATAGAATATCAAACTCTACCTTTGTCCGAATTTCTGAATGATGGAAATCACCACTCTCTCACAGTCCCCATATCCCCAAAAACATTTGCTTTACTATTTAGTCTTCGTTGTGGTCATCAACGTCGTCGTCATTGTCATCATCATCATCATCATCGTCGTCATCATCATCATCCTCATCCTCATCCTCATCATAATCATAATCATTATTATCTAGAAATGGTAGAATCTCAGCAGATGGTGCCAGCCAAATCAATGAAGGTCTCAAACAATATTCTCTGTCCCCCAATGGAGCATAAAAGTATAGCTGCAGCTGCTTAATACTAGGTAATGGGGAAGACCATTCCATTCTCCGATGTTCTGGTATTATGACACCCTACAAGCCATTGACAACAAACTATTAAAGATGGAAATCACAAGAAATATGTAATTGCACATTGCACTCTTCAATTATAACTTCGTTTTAAGAGAATCCAATTTATAAATGCACACATTAACCAACAAAAAGCAACATTTTAACTAATCTGAGTCCTATAGCAGCATACATGTTCTGTCTTGGGTCAGATATGGTAATCAAATCAGAACATCTTTTCAATATCAAATTCCTTTCTAAGCTCCGGTTTCTTTACTAACTTAACTGGCTAAGGCTAAGCCAACAAACCAAAAACACTTCTACTTTGAGTAAGCTAGAGTCCAGATTCATTAAGTTTCAAAGGATGAGGAATTCAAGCAAATGGGTTAAAATTAAAAGTTACGACTATGTGGAATGTTAGAAATAAGAGGCTACGAACTATAAGCAGCAACAAAAGAATTGAAAAAGAGATCTTATATATATATTACCTCAGCATCCTCAATATGTAGCTTCACTTTTTTGGAGCAATTGAAACTTTCAAGAAAATCTCTCATAGCAGAATAATATTCAATGGGCCATGAGGTCTCCCAAACTCTGATTGTAGCCTTCAATAACTTTGATGGAGCATCCACAAAATGGACCTTGGCCTTCAGATATCCGCTAAACTCAAAAGCCTCTAGATTTGGAGTGTAAAACGAGTTCTCCATAGTTTCTAGGCATGTATGCAGTAGAAGCCGTTTCAACCCCAAACAAGAGATGTCCACATGTTTCAAGTTATCACATTCCCACAAGTACATAGTCTTATGGTAAGGACAGGTGCAATCCGAATAGAATGTAAAAGACTCGAGATTCTTGGCGGTAACCACCAAATTCATACAATGGCAATGCATAATTTCCACGGATTTGAGACTGTAACTTGAAATTTCAAGGTCCATGGTAGAGTAGCCAAGCTTACATTTCTTAATAGACAATTGCTCCATGCTAGGACACCCCGAAATTAAGCTGGGGACGGCGCAAATGGCCCAGTCCTCCTCATCGTCGAAAAATTCCAACTCTGTGAGGGACATGGTTTTCAATAAGGGTAGGCAAACTGGACCGTTAAGCCCAGAACTTGCATAAAGTCTCACATTCTCCAAATTCAGACTGGTTAAAGATTTCAGAGTTAAAACGGCATGAGCTATCAGGAACTCACAATTCTCACCCAAATTTCGAAGATCTAACTCTTTAACACACCTATCAATTGCAAAATCAATCCACTCTGTTACCAACACGTAGGCGTATCGAAGGTCGGCTCGAATCCTCAACTTGTCCAAGAGCCTCTGATCCCCGCATCGTCTGAGTGAATGGTGCAAGAAGCTGAGGAAACGTCCAGGTTCGATATAGAGTTCGCAATTGATCGGATCGGCCTCGTCGAGATCGATTACTGGGAACGAAGGCCACAGGGCTGCCCATTGCTTCGAGACGGTGTTCGCCTGGGCCGCTAGATTGATCGGAAGGAAGGACAGGATTTTTTCGATGACGTTGTCAGGTAAGTAAGGAATTGTGGTGGCGTTGCTGGTTGCGGCGGTTTGGCGGTTCCGATCATTCTCTGTGCTCATTAGGGTTTTGATCCGTCTGCTCATTTTTTAGTGTTTTCGGAGGAGGAGGTGAAATGCCGACCGTATTGGTAGAGGTCGGATTCGATTACTTTTTAATCAACAGTTTGGAAGATTTATTTTTTAATTATTGGAAGATCTACTTTTTAATTAGGATCAATGATAAAAGATGTCATTTTAAAGTGTCTTATACTCTTATTATAATTCAGGATACACAAATGTCTCTATGATAATTAAGGTCACCACTTTACGACCTACCACTAGAGTTGAACTTAATTACAAAAACTGCCACCGCGGCTCTCTCTCTCCCTCCTGTTACCCAAGCCTGTCTGAACCCTTCTCCATTCGGACTCAGACCATTATTCTCTCTCTCTGTGATCGGAGCTAGCCATGTCCGTCGGAATCGTCACGCTCGAAATGCGGAGCCACAACTCCACGAGTAGCGACGCCATGAGGGAAGCGACGCCGGAAGTGAACCAGTCGCCATACCGGAAACTCAACTCGATCAAGAGATAAGATCAATACAGGCCGAGTCTCGAGTTGCAGCCACTGCCGTCGATCGCAAAGCCGCCGCGGCCTCAGAACCCGATTCGCCGTCGCTGATGACATCTTGAGTTTTTCCGATCCACGCCATGAGTTTCATCTTCGCAAACGGAAAACACCCGCAGGTTTGTAAACTTGATTGAATTTCTGGTTTCATTATCTCTACTATCATAAGAATTACTTTTCCTATAGTTTCAATTAGTTGAAAATTTACATGATTTGTGAAGTTGTTCATGGGTATATTTCTTAATCTCATGAAGCATTTTTCAAAATCGTCTATGCATGAAAGAGTACTTGAAATGTTCTATGCTATCCAGCCAGTAGTTCGGGAAAAGCCATCTCTCAAATGCATTAGTACTTGTTTAAATCTACTGATTGAAGCGAATCAGGTTGATTTGGCCCAACAGTTTCTCATGCATTTGAAGAAGAGTCTTAACTTGAAGCTGAATACATGCATTGTCAACATCTTGGTTAAGCACCATTGCACAAATGGGGATCTTGAATCTGCCTTCGAGGTTGTGAAGGAAATGAAAAAGTCTAAGCTTTCCTATCCTAATTTGATTACTTACTCGACTCTAATTGATGGTTTATGTCAAAGTGGAAGACTGACAGAAGCAATGGACCTGTTTGAGGAAATGATCTCAAAGGATCAGATATTGCCTGATGTGCTAACGTACAACATGTTGATTAATCGTTTTTGCCGTGGTTGGAAAGTTAATAGGGCAAAGATGATATTGGATTTTTTGAAGAGCAAAGGATGCAACCCAAATGTATTCAATTACTCAGCTCTGATGAATGGATTCTGTAAGGAGGAACGTAATGACATAAAAACTCTCATAGCTGAGATTGATCTTCCCGTGAGTGCTTGGGATGAGAAGTGGATTGATGTGTACTTGGACATCAGTGTAAAGTTGCTCGATATATGCATTGTCTTCAGCTCTGAGATCGCACACTTAAACCAGGGGCATTTGTTTCTTCAGTTTGTGTTGCATAATTTGAATTCAGCCTCTTCGAAGCAATTTATTCGTGCCCGTTCTTCAATTGATGACTGGAAGAATCATATTGCTTCAAAGAACCCCAGGGTTGAGAACTGTAGCACCATTTTGGACAAGCTTGTGGAATCACTGGATCTACCAAAGGTTAAGAACTCAGCAAAAGGGAAACTTTTAATGTGTGCTATGTATGGAGTGAAGGTGTTGACAGTATCTGTTTGTAGTGTCTTTATCGCAGCCTTTTCTGGTTCTGCAAGCAAGTTGTTAGATTTGAATGTTGCCGAGACATATATGTGGGCACAAGCATTTAATGACTTACAGAGTAATGTAAATGGGGAAATTAGAAATGTACTTTCTAGTGGTAGAGTTACGGTACTGAAAGAGCTGGAAGCAGTTGATGGTATTGTGAAGCACTTGTATCCTATGATCCAAGATGACGTGGCCCTTGCAAAAGAAGAAGCATTCAAGAATTCTACTTCAGATTTAGAAAGGAATGCACAGAATCTGATGGGAAATGTAGAAGGGCAGGTTGTGAGGTGAAAAGCAAAGCTAATCTCTAACCTTTATAAAGATGGTTTTAGGTATGTGGCTTTAAGTTTTCTTGTTTTTGTAAGTATACCATCTTGTATGGCTAAGTGTAATCAGTATGTTGTGAGGT
>BDJD01001262.1:195965-212916 GCA_002564525.1 Rosa multiflora
AAGCAGAAACAGGGAGATTGGTGCGCATAACCAATGTCTGTGCTATCATTTGTAGTCGTTTGATAGCGGCTTCTGCGAGACCATTTTGGGTATGAACATGGGGAACAGGATGCTCTACATCAATCCCCAGTGACATGCAATAGTCATTGAATGTTTTCGATGTAAACTCCTGGGCATTATCAAGTCGAATGGACTTAATAGGATGGTCAGGGTAGTGAGCCCGTAGACGAATAATCTGGGCGAGGAGTTTAGCATAAGCAGCATTTCGAGTGGACAACAGCGCGACATGTGACCAGCATGTCGACGCATCAACCAATACCATAAAGTATTTAAAAGGTCCGCATGATGGTTGAATTGGTCCACAGATATCCCCTTGGATTCTCTGTAAGAACGGAATGAGTATTTTGGGATCCTTTGAGTAGGACGATCTCGGTCCTAATTTCCCGAAGGAACATGCTTTGCAGAAAGAGCGAGGGGCCTTAGAAGCAACCAATGAGGATTTTGGTTGGGCCTGAGCGTCCGTAGCGCTATTAGAAGCAAAGTGTGTGACTACATCGCCCATTATGGCATTAGAGCCATGGAAGTTGATGTGTGCGGCATCATGTTCACCAGGAGGAGCAACCATGGTGTCATGCTCATGGTTGGCGCCATTTATAGCGTCATCACTAGGGACAGGGGCGGCCTTTCGGGGGCCCAAGACAGCAGCAGCGCCAGAAGCTGCAATTTTCACGGTCTTGCTAAGTCTTGGAATCAATTTTTGATTCTTGCTTCTTCTCACTTTGAAAAAGGGATGCCCGTGTGAAGTCTTAAGTATACGGAGCATCATATCACAACCAGGGTGTCCTAGTCGGTCATGCCAAAGCCAATATGTGTCTGAATTCAAGAGATCTTCTCTGATGACGTTATTGGATTCAATGGGTCGAATTGTAGTGACGTAAAGTCCACTAGAATGACACATAAGCTTCTCTAAGATGCGCTTCTGTCCGCAATCATTAGAGGTAATGCAAAGGAATTCTATTCCGTTCTCACTATGCGTTTCCGCATGGAATCCGTTGGCTCTAATATCTTTAAAGCTCAATAAGGTTCGATTTTCCTTAGGAGCGTAGAGAGCTTCAGTGACTTTAATCAAGGTGCCATTAGGCAAAAGGAATTGGGTCATTCCATGTCCTTGAACTAAACCTGATGGCCCAGCCATCGTAGTCACAAATGAATATGTAGGCAACATCTCCAAGAATAATTGCCTATGTAGTAGAATGGTGTGCGTAGTCGCACTATCCGCAAGACATTGAAGTTCATCCATTCCTTAAAAAGATGACTGGAAAAATGTCGCCGGAATTTTACTGTAGATGACAGGAAAAGTGGCCGGAAGTTGGCTTGAAAAGTCGCCGGCGGTCGTTGACCGGCGTTGACTGGATAGCTGACGTGGCACTGGTGCTGACGTGGCTGCTGACTGAGCTATGACGTGGCAGTGCTGATGTGGAAGGATTCTGGGCTAATCTGCTGTGGGCCGAGGGCTCTGCTGGGCTGATCTGTTGCCCCCTTTTTTTTTTTTTTTTTCTTTCTGCCGATTCGGTTGCAGTTTTTTTTTTTCTGGTGGCCGGTTCGGATGGTTTCAGGCCGGTTCCGGTGGAGATTTTTCGGCTCCGGTGGTCTGGGGTCTGGTTGCAGCTTCTGGTAGAGTTTGGGGGTAGTAGGCAGGGAGGAAAGCTCTGAACCGGTCAGGGAGGATATGGGTATTTCCGGGGGCCGGTTCGAATATTTTCCGGCCGGTTCTGGGGACAACGCCGCCGGTTCTGGGCTCCTGGGGGTGAGAGCTTCAAGGTGCGCGGCGGAGGTTTCTGGGATTTGAAGGCTACGAATTTAGGGTTTCAGGGTTAGGGCTCGTGCTGATAACGTGTTTTAGGAAATTGAGAGATAATCGCTGTGTATTCTCATTGATAATAGGGGCCTCTTTATATAGAGGATTACAATGCATAGAATCTCAATCATACAAGGAAATTAATTCTACATTGATTAGGATTCTAGATCCTATTACCACTAAGTCAAGTAACCTAGAGTTTGGGCTAAACACAAATTAGGTTTTCCTTGAACAAAATCCTATTTAACCCCTTTTCGTCTTCTCTCTCTGAACAACAGAATCTCCCAACCATGTCAATTTTCCCCAAATGCAAGTCGATCTCTTTTTTTCTATTTACTGCCAAAGAGATTTATCAGCAAGCTTCATTCTTGTTCAAGCTATACATAACCAGCAATGGCTTCAATAAGCATTGAAGCTTGATCTCAAATCTAAGCACAGCAACTCAAGTAATTGGCTGGGTTGATGTTTATATGGAAGCTAGTAAAACACTCAAAGATGGTTGAGTTGAGATTGAAAGCTTGCCAGACAAAAGAAAAACCTATACTTCATACCAAACCACCATGACGTATATTGTGGTAGTTCTTCCTTAATCCTTGTGCAAAAGTATAATTACAAAGGAGAAAAACTAAATTGGAATATTTTTTTAATTGGGAAAGCTTAGTTCCCTCGCTTGAAACGAGTAGAAGTTCTTTAATTGAGCTATATATCAATTGGGTCTTGTTGTTTATAATTGGGCAAGCTTCGTTGGTTAGTTTGCTGCAGAAAAGAGAGGTTTAGGTACTTTCATACATTGCCAACAACGGCTGCTGAAAATATGGTATGGACTTATGGGTGAAGCAAAACTAGAGGTTCAGGAATGGTGGAGTCGACCTCGGGTATGCTTCTAATAGACAAGGTTTTAAATTTCTCCGAAACTGCCGAAATTTCCGTAATTTTGAAGTACCGAAATGAAATTCATATGCTATATCATTTCCGTCAGAAGTTCCCGAAATTTTTCGAAATTTTCCGTACATTTCCACGAAATTCTTAATTTCCGAAATATCTACACACATAATATATATTTAAACATTCACAGAGAAATTTTGTCCGAATTTCTCTAAAATTTCCGTTAAATTTTTATGTCACCTACAATGAATTTTTACTTCATACTTTTATAGAGAAAATATGAAATTTTGATATATATATATATATATATATATATATATTTTTTTTGCAATCAAATTGAATACAACAAAAAACCTTTTTGTTTTTACCTGCTACAAAGTTGAATGCTGCAACCATAACTTGATTTTCTTTTTGCTTCCTCTCAAATATTGTATGCTTCATACACTGTAACATCATATTAGGTAATTTCACAATATCCGATATATGGATTGCATGTGGAAATGGAACAACATGTACACATACAATAACCATGTGATGAAGTACGAAAATCATTTCCAAAATTCATGTACTTGAGAGCAGTATTGTATGATACTAAATGAAAGCAGTTCAACCAGCAAGATCGAACCACATCATAGTAGCTTTTATATTCCTTTTGTTGTACTTGTTCATTTTCATTCACGGGGTTTTGGTTTTACATGCCCCGCCCCACCCCCTTGTAATTTTCTAATTATTAAAAAAAAGTAAATTATATTTACATTATCAATATACAACACATTATCAATACACATGGATAAAAACAATAGTTTAGCAACCTACTACAGTACTAGTTAATTACTCGTCCATATAAAATATCATAATTCTATTATAAATGTATAATTTTAGAGATGTTACATTGTAAATAGGTTTATTATAGGTTAGTTTAGTCTATGTAAAAGTTTCATTCAAAAATATCATTTTATAAATGCAATTAATTTGATTTCTTTATTTTTAACCGAAATTTCCACCGAAATCGAAACTTTCTCCGAAATTTCATTAAATTTGAAGTACCGAAATCGAAACCGAAACCGAAATTTGAAACCTTGCTAATAGATAATTTCATTTCTTTTTCTTAAGAGAGGGTAAAATGGGAAATAAATTCTTACAAAAATTTTGAAATGTCTAAATAGCAAATTGAGAGGTCTAACTAGAACCACCCTATTGAATTAGATTAAATCAATCGACGAACCAAATTTGTCAAACATGTTTATAATTGATAAGCCATGATAATGAATGTATTAATGATTTTCGATTTGATTGAAAAAATTGCATAAATGATCTCTACATAAATATTTAAACATTTAACGGTTGATTTACGGACATGTGATCGAAAAGTAGGTCTAACACAAAGTTATTAATTCTACTCTGTATTTCAAACATTTATACTTGCACTTTTTGAAGAATAGATAATTTCATTACTTATCCATGACCAGAAGGCACGTACATCAAATGTTGTCTTATACCAAAATCATAAATGGCACAAGCCACCAAGCAAAAGACATGTGAACCTCACTATTAAAAATATACGCTCCATTATTGAGCTTAAAATAAAGAAAACAAATCCTCACTACCTACCTCCCTTTGAAACAGTAACCTAGTCTCCTACAGATCTCAATTGGTGTACAACTAGAGGAACTAAGATTCAAGTAGTAAAAAACCATACTTCTAGTGTTAGACACAGAGGATTAGAGGGACCTCCATTCCCAATTGCCAAGCTGCTAAGTAATGGATGAGGGTGTGAAGGCACCATCCATATAGGCACAGCTAGCAAATTAGTCAAAGATGCCCACAATCTCCTTGTAACCTATTTCTATAGCAAAGCCCAAAAGCCTAAGCCCAGAGACAGGAAAAAGAGAAGCAGCCCATAAGCTCCATCACCACGTCGGAAGGTCTTCCTCCCCAGTAGGACATCATCGGTGGCGGAATTTACAAGCCGATGTCCGATAAACCTAGAACATTGCTGTTATGATCGGCAACAAGGTTAGACTTCAACCACCGACTTTGCTGCTGGGAATGACTAAGAGCCACTGAGAAATCAATGATTGTCACTGCTATGAACGATAACTAGGCCGCTGGGATGACTTGCATTGTTGGAATTAATGACGACGACCAGATAACTCGCATAGTTGGGTTCGGTTCACGCCTTTGTGATGGCTACAAGCGCCGGTGGGATGGCGCCGAACAGTGGAGAAGAAGCTAGTGCGGCTAGGGTTTTAAATGAAGAGAAGAAGCTTATGCGGCTACTATAAGCAAGTTGATTATCTCTCCCTAATATTATATACTTGCACTTCTTTTTCATTTATTCGGGGAAATGAATTTACATATGGGAGCTTCTATTCATACCTTCAAATTTGGCATTTGGACCTCCCCACTTAATGGACCTCCGACTTACTTTTACAAATAACCATTTTGCTATCTACAGCTCTCTAATCTTCCTAAAATGCCCATCGTCCAATAAAATCAATAAAAACTCTTTTTTTTTAAGGTTCTATTCATACTTTCAAAAATCATTAGTTGGACCTCCTTTAGTTTTTGAAGATTTGGAATTGCAGCAATTTTTCTTTTTTCATTTTTGGAAGTTCATCCTCCATATACGAGTTACAAAGGTGCTAGCACTTTTTCAATGAATTGTCGACTCTTGGTTGGCTTGGGCAACAATACCATGTTTGCTCATCATCTCATACAAATATGTTTTCCAAGTATTATTTTCATTTCATTTAGGTGTCATTATCCCTAAACTAATTCAATAGCAACTTGAAATGAACATGGTTCTTTTGTTTTAGATATGTATGAGATAGTGGAGGAAATTACAATAATCAACCATGAGTCTAGTGCATTCTCTATAGATTTATATCATAAGGTTGAATTTTTCATCATATCTATAGAATAGTTCCACATGAAATTGCTCTGACTGATGATGTGTGGGAAGATCGATCTTGTGGACAACTACCCATTGCTGCATTTATCATATAAACATGTTGGAGTACTGCTTTTTGTCGCCACTCGTTCACATGTTTGTTTGCATTCAGAATGAATAGGGCTTCATCAACTGAGGTGTCTTTGTATTTCTCATTTTCTCTCATTCTATTTTTTATTTTTTTATAGCGCAGTGATAGATCTTGTAAATTATCAGCTGTGTGAGCAAGGAAGTCTATCACTTTACAAGGACAAAGTAAAATTCTGAAAATTTTGACTACAACGTTAAATATCGTTTGACGATATATAATTTAGCATTTACATTAGAGGAGAAAGTTTTTTCTAAGTTGAAGAGTATTACTGTTCGTAGAGATAAGAAGAGATTTTTTTTCCCTTATTTATGTCTTTATTAGTAATTTGACATGAGTTGACAAAGTCAACTATTATTTGAAAAAATGGAGAGGTCCAAATACCAATATTAGAGGTATGAATAGAAGCTCCCTTTACATATAGGTCTAGGTCTAAGTTGTTGACCTGCCGATCTCTATTAATTGATAGAGCTGAGCTTTAGTTTCCTTATTTAGACATAATAGAATTAATAACTCCCATAAAGATTCAAAATCCTAAACTTAATATGCAAAGAGTTTCCTAATCCATGTTCTAATAGGCCAGAATAGTTATTCCTTCAATGAAATAGCCTTACTACCCTTTTTTATTTTTATTTAACGAAGTGGGAAGATGAGTTTGTCATCCAGGCTAGAGGGCTCAACCAAAGCCATGCCTAAAATAAAACTCACACATGCATAGAAATACTCGATCTAGGAAGTTCCATACCAGTCCTACACCTAAAACACCAGTATACAACCGAGACATGAAATACCATAAGCAAAACACAATTGCACCAATCGTAGAATACTCAAGCAGAATTTACAATACTATCTCGATTACCTCTTCCATAAAAGTATGACAAGTTGTTAAGATAAAGGTCAAGCAATGTTAAGTCCACATTAAGTCTTACATAAGGATATTTGAGTTCCATTTAGTCTAACCACAATCTTTTAAGATTATCTCTAAGTGCAACAACATCTGCAATAAGAATTTTAGGTGGCCAATCTTTTAGCAACAACAAATAAAGAATTCTCATCTGCATTGCTAATTACAAAACCAATAAGAACCATGTCCAACCTTGAGTCGCCACAATAGGTTGCTTTCTTGAGTTTCGTCCCAAAATATTTTCAATGTGATGTGGAATTAACATAGAGAGAGTGAATTTGTTGACGGCTAAAATCTTTATATGGTATCCTAACTATCACGAAATATTTTTTTTTGCACATACAAATTTTTAGGGAGTCTAGTAGTACCAGTATTATCCCTTCATTACCCCTTTAGGCGGGTGTATTGTATTTGGATTTGTACAGACTTTTTTTAAATGACATATTTTTTTAAAAGTCCGCAGACTCTTTAATTAAAAAGTTGATAGACTGTTATTGATTTCTTAAAACCATTGATTTTAGTAATAGACTTTTATTTATTCATGAAAATTTATATACTTTATTATGAATGACTTCTATAGATTTCTTAGCATGTACAGAATATAAAAACAAAAAACAAAACCAATGCAGCCCAAACACAAAACAAGATAATAACTTGTTGACTCTTTAATGTTCAAGTATCTTCTAATAGAAATTGACTCAAATGAATGATTGTTTCTCTGTCTAGCTAGTTTGTTCTCATTCCTAATCTCCCAACAACATAAAGAGACAATATAGATCACTTGATGTTTATGGTTAATTATTTTCATTAATTTTTTTTATCCGATTAACATATATCATAACAATGTTGGTCAATGTCTCGATCTATAATCAATCAATTGTTCCACCTTTCTTTGAACCATAATATAAATTCAAATCGACGAGAATAATTAATAAGATAAAATTTAGGGGTTGTGACCACTTACACAATTTCAGCTTAAAAATTGTCCACTTACTCCACTAAGAGTTTTTTAACCCCATTTTCCCAATCTAACATCTGTTGACATTTTTATCCCTATAATTAAATTGAAACTCATCCCTCTCCTCTCAGACTCTCCCTCCGGCCGACTGCATCGCCTAGCGGATTTCGCCAGACCGCTTCATCATCCTTCTGCCACCGTCGCGCCATGGATCACCACCCCAGCCAAACAATGCCATCTCCAGCTCGGATCCGAGAAAACCAACCTAGATCGGGTTTGTCCAACTGAGATCCACCGACCGACCACTGACCTCGCTGAGTTCTTGTTCTCCTCTAGATCTTGCATTAGTATAATTTGGGTTGCTTCTTCACTTGCCACATACACCAGGATGCCAGGGGCCTTGTATTTACTTGGGAGGAAGTTGCATAAGAAACAGAGAGCGGTGAAGATGGTGATTGGGTGCCCAAATCAATTTCTAGCTTTTTTTTTTGCTACCCACAGCATTTCTTTATTTTTTATGGTAAACTGTGAACTATGAGAATGGAAGGAAATTTTGCGACTAGTGATTGCTTTTTTTATTATGATTTGGCTAGCAATAATAAGTTGATTGGAAGACAATAATAAGATTACTGAGGGGTAATAAAATGGGGCAATAATAAGATTATTGAGGGGCAATAATAAGATTATTTATTTGGATAAACCTCCGAAAGCTTTCAAAATTCAAAACACCTTCATTTTTCACTAATTATTGATCCACAATAATCTTGTTATTGAGGAGCAATAATATGTTTATTGGGGGGCAATAACATGATTATTGGGGGGCAATAATATAATTACTAGGTATTATTGGGGGGTAATAAAATCAGATGCCGGAATCCGGTCACCAAACCGGTAGCCTGATTCAGGAGTCCGGTCACCGGTCGTCGAATTTCGGTCACCTGTCGCAGGAGTCCGATCACCGGTCGTCGGATTCCGGTCACCGGAGTCTGCGGCCGGCCACTAGTCACCGGAGTGCAACAAGTCCAATGACTTATCTCTCTACGTGACAAAGAAAGAGAGGGCAAAAATGTCTGAAAAATAAATAAAAAAAATTAAAAAAATAATTAATTGGGTCTTAGGGAAATGATCTCTTAGAGTGTTTGGGTAAATGGGCAATCTCTTAGAGTGTTTGGGTAAGTAGGCAATTTTTATCCTAAAATTGTGTAAATGGTCATTTTCCCTAAAATTTAGTATGTCATAGCAACATTGTTCAAGGTTTTAGGGGTAGACCACAATATTTGGGTTTTAGGGTTTCATAAATCATTTTTATTGCTATTAGGGTTCGAAGTATCACAATTAAAAAACACAATAAAGTCACATTCAACAATTACAATGAACATGTTGGTATCAAAAAACGTTGATATCATAAAAGATTAGATAAAAGATAAAAAGTCAAGAAAGAGAGATGATGAAGGACCAACCTCTACGGCGCAGAGAGAAGAACTTTGATAGATTTTTTTTTTTTTTAAGAGGAAATTTTGATAGACTTTTTCAAATCTTTGGTCTGGAGGCTGGAAAATTATTGGAGTTTGGTATGTATAGTTAACACTACAAAGTCCATGATTATCCATGATTTTCTAATTTCATAAGTATGAATGATATTTTGAGTAACTCTGTATTTTTATTCATTTTTAAAAGTCCTAATTGAATACCCCAAGATTTTGGTGAAATTCATGAAGTCTTTAAATATCCTAATTGAATACCTCAAAACTTTCATGGACTGCTAAAAATCTATATTGAGTACACCCAGACTTTCAAATTCCATAGATTTCATTAAAAGTTCCACTAATTCCATATACAATACACCCCCTTAGTACTTCCATCAATTATTCCGTTAAAACAGGGATAAAATCATTAAAAAAAAAAGGGAGAAATATCACTTTGGTCATCGAACTATGGGTCGCTCGACACTTTGGTCATCTAACTTTTAAAAACTTCATTTTGGTCATCGAACTATATCACTGTATATCACTTTGGTCATTCTGTCAGTTTTCTCCGTTTTCTCTGTTAACTCCAGGAGTATTTTGGTGATGAAATATTTTACCAGCCATTTTTATAACTTAATCCAATTTTCCCCGCCTAAACATAAAACTTCATCCAATTTTGCCAACTTTTCCCTCCTTTGATAATTCCTCGATTTATTAAATCAATATTTTTCTTCCTCTTATATTCCCTCACTTTGAATCATTCTCTGACTCGATTATTTTTCTTTGATGTATGCTTTGATTACTGATAATGAATGCGTGAATAAAAGGAGGGAAAAGTTGGCAAAATTGGATGAAGTTTTATGTTTAGGAAGGAAAAGTTGGATTAAGTTATAAAAATGGCGAGTAAACCTTTAAATCTCCAAAATACCCTTGGAGTTAACAGAGAAAACAGACGGAATGACCAAAGTGATATGAGATGATATAGTTCGATGACCAAAATGAAGTTTTTAAAAGTTGGATGACCAAAGTGTCGAGCGAGCCATAGTTCGATGACCAAAGTGATATTTCTGCCTAAAAAAAATCTATTTTTTATTTATATTTTGTTTACAAATTGTTTTATAAAAGTATATTAAAATAAATTAAACTAGGTTTAAAAAAAAGTGCTAGAATTGAATTTAATGAATATCTAGATTTACCTACTACCTCCATTTTTGAAGTAATGGTAATTCCATTGATAATAGCGCATGCCAATAAGGCCATTACATACTCACCCGCTGACACATAACAATAGCTAGAACAAGGATTCATGGAGGAGCCACAATGGTACATAAGATAGACCAACTATATTCGAACTAATTAATTGCTCACTTAAAAGCGAGCCTATAAGCTATGAAAAAACATAGCGAATACACAAGCAAACTACACTCGTTAGGTTCCTAATACAAGAAACTTATTGTAATTAGACAAAAAGCTAATAGCATAGGTTTGGGCCAAGAGCCTAAACCCTATCCCAAATTAGAAGCTATTGGACTAGGGTAGAAACCGGAGCCCAACAACCAGAAGCCCAATAGGGTAGTCAGCCAAGAAGATCCACACGGCCCATTAACCTGGCTTGGGCCCAATCCACCATCTGCTCCCAACCTTTTCGTGCATCACTTTTAGGCCGAGTTTGGTCCGATCCCTGCCATCAACCCGCCTCGTCATGATTAAACCACCATGGCAGCGATCCAACCGTCTCGAGTACATCGTCGACCTGCATCACCACCAAACAAACATAGTCCCCGATCCGGTTTCCCACAGCCCCGCACCGCCACCTATTGAAAAAATCCAAATCGACACCGTCGGTCCACGAAAACCTCCACGGGGATTGATAACCAGCCTGTAACGACACAACCCACCACCTCCGCTTCTAGCTCAGCCAAACCAAAACTAACAAAAACTGAGAAACAACCTTCTCCAACAGAGTCCCAAGGGCAGTTGTTATCGATCTCCCATCCGGCAACACTCTCCAAGACGGCGGTGAGGCCGGAGGCCACCCCGGACGCCTAGGTGCAGCCGGACGAGACCAATTTTGCACCAGACGACGAACGCGACCTTAGGGTTTTAGGAGAGTTCAAGGAACTTTTATTCAAGTTTCATGATATTAGTGGAGGCTATTGGAAATGACGTTTTGTAGTAGGCGCCTACTACCTCCATTGGTTAATCCTATTAATTGTTTAAGAAAAAAACTTATCTCATTATTTGACCCAAATTAATATATGTTAAAACTTAATAAAAAAGAACTAGACACAAACAAAAGTACTTAAATTAATTGCCCCAAGTATCCCGAGAATAGCAAAGAACAGATTAGGTATAATTATTATTATTTTTTTATGTGTTAAAATATTTTGTAATTATAGAAATCCAATATATTAATATGTGTCAAAATACTATTTATGAGTGTCATATGGCCGCCATGTAGGCATTTTTAACATAATAATGGATGGAAGTACTATAAGGGATAATAGAGGGATAGTACAGGTACCATTAGACTCTCTAAAAATTTGTAAGTGCCAAAAAGTGTATTTCGTGATAATTTAGGAACCATATGAGGATTTTACCCATTTGTTGACTAAGAGTCTACACTGTTGTAGGAAATCTAGCATTTATGTGCCTACCCCAAACATTTATTTACCCTAGATATAATAGGAAAGTATATTGTATTAATCTTCTATTTATGTATAGGATTCCTTACTAAGCAAGACGATTGTACATGTAATCGTTTATATACAGAGACATCTATTATCAACGAAATACATCTACTTTCTCCGGAATCTCTTTTCTCTATTATCAATTTATAATACAACAAATAATGATTGATGAACGAAAGTGTTCAATACCACTTGGTCTAACTAGTGGCAAAAGTAAACACTTAAGTGGAAGGTCCTGAGTTTGATTCAGCGTAATTGTTATGTTTTCTTGTATAAGTTGTTTATTGACGTTTCTACTAAAAAAAAAAGATAAAATTTCAGGATATTACTTAGAAATTAGAATAAAAAACGCCAGCAAACTAAGCAACACATAAAAAATGTATAGTAGCACAACACAATGAAGTCTTGATGCAATAAAAACTTCAAAAGAGGCTAACATCTATGAACAATTTGTTGGAACACCAATCCACTAAAAGATGTATAGAAAAGAAAAATACAAAGCTTAGTTTTCTAACTAGAAGATAGTTATGAAGATCATCTTGCTACTTGAAAGAGCTTATTAACTACTATGAACAATTTGCTCGAACACTAATCCACTACAAAAGATGAGTACAAAACTAAAAGATAATTATGAATATTGCTACTCAAAATGAAGAAAGAACTTGATAGTCTTCGTCAATCTTATAAAATGTCAAGAGATAGTTAGGAATATCATCCTACTACTCAAAATGAAGAAACAACTTCATATCCTTTGTCAATTTCACTAAATGTCACGAGATACATGGTAGTTAAGCGATTAATGAGATGCTTTAAAAAGTTGGTATTCCGGGCTAACTGTAACTACAGAGGTATGCAATATCGTTTTTTATAGGGTTATTATCACAAATGGTACCTGAACTATACCTCAATCTTATCGATGATACCTGAACTTCAATTTTGATCACAACCAGTACCTAAACTTTTTGATTTCATTTTAAATGGTAACTAGAGCCACCTCCGATCACTATTCCGACTAAAAAAGGCATGGGAGGCGATCATAGTGATGATTTTTGATGATTTCAAGGGTTGCGATCATATATAGTGATGATTTTTTTGTAATAGAATTGCCTTGAACTTGTTTTTTTTGTTTTTTATTTTTTTAGGTTTGGTTTTTTTGGCCGGAATAGTGATCGAAGGTGGCCTTAGTTACCATTTAAAATGAAATCAAAAAGTTTAGGTACTGGTTGTGATCAAAATTGAAGTTCAGGTACCATCGATAAAATAAATGATAAGTTCAGGTACCATTTGTGATAATAACCCTTTTTTATAAAAGAAAATTAAAACAAAATACTTTCAAAAGTGAGTAGTTATGTATTTTTTTTTTCCAAGGCCTGAACCAAACTGACGTTTTAAACATATCATCAAACTAATCTGACAATCCCAGGAATACTAAAGTTTTAGTGAAACATCAAAGTATTCAAGTTATGGAAGTGTGTTCATCTTTCAGTACTCCAAGTTTCTTGGTATGTGGATACTTTGATCAATGATTGTAACCAAGTCCGATTTTTAAAAATATTTTCGTTTCTTATAAAAACAAAAGATACTTTCGAACAGGAGCGGATCCAGGATTCAATTGATGTCTAGGCTACTTAGAAGTGCACAATTTTTTCTTTTTTTTTTAGCCAGTAGCTTATCATCAAAGACATCAGTCATTCAGTTGGTAATTCTAACTAAAAATAGTTAAAATACAATCATCAATTCATCAAAGCCTCATAAGCTATCCACCGACTCACCGAGACCGACCATGATCAAGAATTCAAGATCCTCAGTTTGGCAGTTCCTCACTCCTCAGCGGCTCAGCTAATATGGAAATGATGGAATCTCTGTCTCTGTCTCTCTCCACGACTCCGCCACTGGTAGCACCGTAGCAAACAGATTCGGCGTCCGGCGAGACTCTTGATCTGGGCAGACTTAGTGAGAGGAGATCTGGCCTCTGGGAATCTGGGATTTCTTTGAGAAAGTCAGAAAACCTGTGTGAGGCACTGCGGTTGCCGTGAGTCAGTGAGTGTGACTGTGTGAGGCATTGAGGCTGCGAGCGGTGAGCCTGTGAGCTGCTGTGATGGATAATTTTTTTTTCTTTGGGCTGGTATGAAAGGTAGAGATACATATATATCTATGGGTTTTCAGCCCAAAATCTTGTCTAGGCTTGAGCCCAGACTATCCGCCCCTGCTTTCGAAAGTGAGAGGTTAAGTTTTGTTTTTTTTTTTTCCAAGGCCTAAACCAAATTGACGTTTAAACATATCATCAAATAAATATGACAATCCCACGAATACGAAGTTTGGTGAAACATCAAAGTATAATTATCAAACATTCAAGAGAGCGTAAGAGGAATAGCAAAAACATTCAAAGCCCAAACCAAACTTTGAATTAGCAAAGTGTGTTCATCTTTCAGTACTCATTCATCTTTGAATTAGCACGGTCGCTATCCTGCCAGGAATAGAACGCCTGCTATAAACCTTAATCTTTGATTATTCCTTATAGTTTTTCTATTAGTACTTTTTTAGAATTTATTGTAAAATCTTGGTTTTTTTTTTTTTGGCCAAATCTTTCCAGTGATATGATCCTTTAGGGTTTTCCATTAAGAATATAAAAATGTCATCATATCATTCAACTCTCAATCATAGCAAATGTGAAGCATGAAAAGAAAAACTTTAATGGTGCTCAATACAACTATCTGAGCCTTAAAAGCATAAAAAATTAATATCAATAACGAGACTGTAAGAGATAGTAGTAGGTAATATTCGGGAGTAATAAAAGATGACAAGAATTCTAAGTCTTTATATGAATAATGTTTTCCATAGATTGAGATGTCCATCTCCTAAAACATCCAAAGAAGTAACTTCTGTTAACGTCACAGCTCACACATTTGATACACCTTTGTAGAGCATGTGCGCCTATAACCCATTCGTAGAGTGAACCTCTTGACACATTCACTGACAAAACATTTCACGATACTGGAGATTGCAAAAGTGGAAGTGATTAGTACTGCAGCAATTGCTATGACATTGATATTTTTTGTATGCGAGGGGGAGACAGTTTTCGGATGTGAGGAGGCAGGAGAAAACAACAACTCTAGAGCAGTATCTCCTGGAGAGATGTAGTAGTTATTGCCAGTCAAAGCCACACCCTCAGGTATTCAATCCATATTTTCACAGGATCTTTTTTAAATGTAACATCTGCTTTCAAAAATTTGTTTCTAAGCATGTCTTCTAATCATCAAATTCCAAATTTTATTTACTTATTTATTTATTTATTTTTATCTAAAATCTTGTCTTAAAATTCTTGAAAACATCATTTATGTTGTAGGAGAATAGAATTGTGTATTATCATTGATAATAGGAGCCCTTTAAATAGGGAGTTACAAGGTACCCAAAAAGGTAATAGAATCTGATTACAATTGAATACCTAGAACACATTCATATTACAACTCTAAACCCTAGTTTGTAGAGGCACACATTATGTCGATATCCTTCAACACTCCCCCTTGTGCCGCTCAAACTTGGTGATGACGCTTTAATTGTTGCCTCGTTAAAAACCTTGCCAGGTAACAAAAACCATGTGGGACAAAAATAACCCTGGTCGAAGGACAAAAAGAGCACAACACGTCCTTCACTCTTCGAGATCGAACATGTAGACATCATGCCTCCCCCTGATGTCAATATCTCCCCCTGATTGCTACAATCATGGGAGTTCGGATAACTTTCTCAATCCGATGCTCTTTACATGTTTCTCGAAAGTGGATTTTGGTAACGACTTAGTAAATAAGTCCGCTACATTATCCTCTGATCGGATTTGGTTCACTTCAATATTTAGAAATGCTTGTTGTCATTTTGATGGAGGGGAGGAGGAGCACGGAAGGTAGCATTTTGCCTTATGGAGTCCGATCCCACACTTCCGTCGTCTATATTATACATAAGTAAGCACTTCCGCTATTAACACGTCTTCGTTATCATCCCTGGGACGAAACGGGTCCCTTTTAGGGCCAAGACTACGGACGACCATGGTGCATCTTTGACTTTATCAAAAATCTCTCTTGACACGGTATACAAATTCTGAATTTAGACAAAACCGTGTTCTCCCAAGGTCATTCCTCTCAAACTCGGATTTCAGGTGTTCAGCGGTTTCCCTTAACTCTCAAGGGTTCCTATAATGTTTATCAACATAAACCGCAACAATTGCAAATCCAGAACTTGTTATGGAAACGTGTGGGCATAGTTCATCATACCCCTTCCCAATCAAGTAGTCATTTTAGTGAGCATTTCAACCTCGTTGCAAATGCGCTCTGTGGTCTAGAGCCACTTGACTTGGGTAAATAAAGTCCACAAGAACCTTCATTATATTCCGTATCTAGATCCCCATAGAGATACGTAGTGACCACATTCGTAAGCTGCATGTTCAGTTATTTGGAAACTACCAAACTGACAACGTAGTGGAGTGCAATGACATCCATTACGAAAGAATATGTCTTCTCGTAGTCGATTCTAGGGCGTTGTGAGAAACCTTGCTCCATAAGGCGAGATTACCATCTCTTTTTCTCATCACGCTATCTAACGAAGACCTATTATAATTAATTAATGTCAATAGGTTTTATGTTAGGAGGTGTTGGCATCTCAGGCCCTAAATCATTCCTCTTCGTTAGTGAATCCAATTCATCCTGGATCGCATCTTTCCATTTAAGCCAATTTTCTCTACGGTGGCATTCTTCAACGGAGTAAGGTTCGATGTCATTAGTCTCAATAATTCCACGTCCTCATGTACACTAGTGTAGTTCATAGAGATCTCTATATTTTATATTCTTAGGAATTGGTTCTAATATTGATGCGTCCCCCAACGATGTCTCTTGGACATAACCACAATCCAAAATATTCTCATGAGACGGATTATGAGAATCAATGATCAATGGATCAAGTTGTGCCAAACTCGCTCTCTTTTTAGGGCGAGAATCCATCGAACCTATGTGTCTCCTACTCTCTCTAGAGAAACCCATGGCCTATGACGCCATTATGCCACCTTTGTGGCGTCACCATACTACCATCCATGGTAGTGGTGCAGTACCCATCTTCTTTGGGTGGCACCATGTCCTCTTGTGGGAACATCAATCCTTGCAGG
>BDJD01001263.1:9162-40562 GCA_002564525.1 Rosa multiflora
TTGGAAGCGACCTTTATGTGGGTCAGAGAGGTACCCAGCATCAGCAAAACCTTCCAAAACACTTATATCGTTTTGGGATGGGGAAAGGGAACGCAGTCCACCATATGTGGCGTCCCTTGCACTTGATAGGTCCGAAACCGTCGTCTCTCTGTAGGGATAGAACAAGCCCATATCAATCGTACCGCTTAGGTATTGAAAGATATCTTTAACACCAGTCTAATGGCGTCGTGTTGGCGTAGAGCTATATCTAGCTAACAAGTTCACAGCGAATGAGATATCTGGTTTTGTGCATTGTGCTAAGTACAATAATGCGCCTATTGCACTTAGGTAATGCATTTTTGCCTCTAACACTTCTTCATCGTCATCTTTTGGAGGAAATAGATCATTCTTTGGATCAAGACTACGGATGACCATTGGGGTGCTTGAAAGCTTAATCTTTTCAGTGTTGAAACGCCAAAGCATCTTTTGGGTATAAGCTGATTGATACCATCTCTACGGTGCTCAAGTTCCAAACCGAGGCAAAACTGTGTTTTCCCAAGATCTTTCATCTCAAACTCGGATTTCAAGTGTTCAGCGGTTTCCCTTAACTCTTTAAGAGTGCCAATTATGTTCATGTCATCGACATAAACCAAAACTATTGCAAATCCGGAACTTATCATTTTTATGAACACACATGGGCATGGTTCATTGTTGACATATCTCTTACCAATTAAGTAGTCACTTAGACGGTTATACCACATCTATCCGGATTGTTTCAATCCATATAGTGAGCGTTTCAACCTTATAGCAAATGCGCTTCGTGGTTTAGAGCCACTTGATTTGGGTCACTGAAGTCTATCAGGAACCTTCATGTATATTTCTGTATCTAGATCCCCATATAGATACGTAGTAGCCACATCCATAAGCTGCATGTTCAGTTTTTCGGAAACTACTAAACTAACAAGGTAGAGGAACGCTATGACGTCCATTACGGGAGAATAGGTCTCCTCGTAGTAGATTCCAGGGCGTTGTGAGAAGCCTTGAGCCACAAGGCGAGCTTTGTACCTTACAATCTCGTTTCTCTCATTATGCTTTCTAACGAATACCCATTTGTGACCAACTAGTTTGGTGTTGGGCAGTATTGGTACAACTTTTCCAAATACCTTTCTTTTCGCTAGAGAATCAAGTTCTGCCTGGATCGCATCTTTCCGTTTTGGCCAGTCAGCTCTATGTTGGCATTCATCAACGGAGCGTGGTTCGATGTCATCGGTCTCAATAATCCCACGCGCCACTGAATACACGAATATATGATCGATGATGATGAAGTTTCTTTCCCACGTCTCATGTACACTAGTGTAATTTACAGAGATCTCTACGTTCTCAGGGATAGGTTCTGATATTGAGGCGTCCCCCAATGATGTCTCTAGAATATAACCGTAATCCAGAACATTCTCATGGGGCGGATTTTGAGTATCGATGATCAAAGGATTTGTTTGTGCCTCATTCGCTCTCTTTCTAGGGGGAGTATCCTTCGAACCAATCGGTCTATAGCTCTTCCTTGTGGGACCTGCGGCCATAGATGCCACATCATTACCATGTTGGGCAATGACGCCATCTCCTGGTGTCACAGGAGTGGCGTGATGTCCGGTATTAGGGACATCGATCCTTGCAGGTATGTGTGATCTCGTCACTTTGGCAACATCAGAAAATGCATCCGGCAGAGTGTCTGCTACGTTCTGGAACTCGATTATTCGTCGCACTTCAAGTTCGGACTGTGCGGTACGGGGATCGAGATGAGACATAGTGGGGACAAACCACGGCAATTCCTGTAGTTCCTGTTGAACATCTGTGTTCTTATCTCCCCCTAACGATGGGAAGATTGTCTCATCATCAAAGTGACAATCCACAATTCTAGCTGTAAAGAGATCACCTATTAAGGGTTCAAGATAGTGGACGATAGTTGGAGATTCATAGCCAACATAGATTCCCATTCGTCGTTGTGGACCAATCTTAGTATGCTGTGGCAGTGTAATGGGCACATAAATGGCACACCAAAAAATGAGTAAGTGTGAGATATCAGGCTCATACCCAATCACTAGCTGTAACGCAGAGTAAGGTTGGGTTGCAGTGGGTCGTAGACGACACTAATTGCATGCAACGTGGTGTTATGTCCATACAACGACACTTCACACATACCTGCTGCAAACGTGGCTGCTGTCTTACTAAGTTCTGAAATCAATTTTTGATTCTTGCTTCTTTTCACTCTGAAGAATGGATGTCCGTGTGAAGTCTATAGTATACGGAGCATCATATCACGACCAGGATGTCCTAGTCGGTCATGCCAAAGCCAATATGTGTCAGAATCCAAGAGCTATTTTCTTACTATATTATTGGATTCAATTAGTCAAATTGTAGTGACATAAAGTCCACTAGATTGCCACATAAGCTTCTCTAAGATGCACTTTCATCCGCAGTCATTAGAGGTAATGGAAATGAACTCTTTTCCATTCTCAGTATGCATTTCCGTATGGAATCCGTTGGCTCTTATATCTTTAAAGCTCAATAAGGTTCGATTTGTCTTAGGAGCGTAGAGAGCTTCTGCAACTTTAATCAAGGTGCCCTTTGGCAATAGGAATTGGGCCATTCCATGTCCTTGAACTAAACCTGATGGCCCAGCCATCGTAGTCACAAAGGAATGTGTAGGCAACATCTCTAAGAATAATTGCCTATGGCGTAGAATGGTGTGCGTAGTCGCACTATCTGCAAGACATTGTAGTTCTCCAGAATCCATTCCTAAAAGAAAAGCTCGTAATTAAAAAGGAGTCATGAAGAAAAGAACTCAACTTTTATTAATAAGCCAACGAGATTACATCATTGTCTCTTTCACAAGAGAAATCTAATCCAAAAACTAACTAATGCAAAACAATGGTAGTCGTCTAACTTCTTTCGGTAATTCCAACGCAAATGTGACCAGGTGAGTAGAGAGATGTCGGTGGAGAAAGGCTCTCTTAACTACCACTAATCTCAAAACCTTCCTAGACATCACATTTGTATTAAGTACGCCTACTTTGAAGAAAGATGAAACCATTGGCATCTACTACAGAAATAATATGGCAATTGCCTACATCTCTTGGAAAATAAAAAGACTTAATCAAAATCGCTAGTTTCTGGGTCTTGATCCTTGAAGTCTTCCACCCTTAGATTGAGATCGCCATCTTGATCTTCTTCTTGTTCCAGGTAATTTGCCTCCCTTGCTTCACGATACATTTTGTATGTGTTTGCAACATTCTGGGATGCTTTACACGCCCTTGCCCAATGTCTAGGTAGTCCACATCTAAGACAAGCATCTTTATGGTCAAGTTCCCTTGATCGAGGCGCTTTAGAAGTGTTTTAGAGACGGTTTCTCTCCTTGGTGCCGTCTCCACCATAACCGGAGGCTTGGCCTCTCTCTCTCTTCACAAGTTTACCACCACTGTTCTGTGCAAGCCTATCTTGGCGGTTTCCTTCCTCTTTAGGGAGAGAACTATCCCTATCCTTAGGGTTTCGCTCCTTGCGACCTCTCTTAGGGGCGCGATTATAATTAGACTCCGGAACTGACTTGGCTCCCACGGGTCTAGAGTTATAGTTCTTCACAAGTATGTTATTGTGCTTTTCAGCCACGTTCATAGCACCAATAAGCTCATGAAATCTTGTGATGCGTCTAGCATTGACATCAATCCGATAGTTCTTAGCTAACATCAATGCAGAGACGCGGAAGGTAGTGAGAATCTTCTCGATCAACATCGTATCAGTGATTTTCGGCCCACAGAATTCCATCAAAGACTTGATACGAAGTGCTTCCGAATTGTAGTCAAGTACAGACTTGAAATCACAGAAGCGGAGGCTATGCCATCTCACTTCTAAGTCTAGAAGCAGGGAATCACGGACGTTGCCAAAACGTTGCTGGAGTTCTACCCATAGTTTTCTTGAGTCTTCCTCATTGAGGTAATCATTCTAGAGCTCGTCATTCATGTGTCTTGTCATGAGAATGATGGTTTTAGTTTCATTTGCCTTTCTCGTAGCTCTATTTGCTTCAAAAGTAGCAGCTTGTTGAGGAGTAAGCACATCCTGACTTGGCTCTTGGATCGTACTCAGGATCCCATTAGCCTTAAGATGCTGGCGCACATCACGGACCCACTTGTGGTATCTTGCGCTTGTTGTCTCTAGTAGAGCAAAGCTCAACTTATTCAGGTTACTCATCTTGAAAAACAACAAGAAAGTAGGATTAGTTTCGGAGAGAAATAGACTACCACGAAAATAACAAAAATTTCTAAGCGTAGTCGCTTCCAAGAGATTGAGAATTTCCGAGTGTAATCGCTTCCAAGAAATTCTATTCCAATTGGGGTTGGATTAGATCGAAACAATGATGTTTGTGGTCGATCGTTTTATCTCAACAAACTCTAAGTTTGGAGGACTCTACAAGCTCCAAGCTTGGAGTGAGCATGAACCCCCACAGTTCGGCATTTTGGTCTCTCCTATGAAGAAGAAAGGGGGGTAGAAGAAAGGAGGTTGCAAGTCCTCGAGAAAAAGAAGAAAAGAATGAAAAACTTCAAAAAATGAAACTTTAATCTTAAAAACTTACTTGTTGATTTGAGGCTTGAGAACATGCGCATGTTGATGCAGGCGTGTTGTAAAACAAGCTGCAGGGATGTGCGAGGCAGGCGAGCTTTGGGCGAGGCAAGCTGACCAAGGGAGCTGCGGGGGTAGGCTGCTGGTGCTGCAGGGCAGCAGATGCAGAGCACGCACGTGTGGAGCAGCGATCGCAGGGGTGCGTAGGAGCTGCGGGGGCAGCGAGCGAGCGTAAGGCTGCTGGGGCAGCAGATCGACGTAGGGCTCGCACGCGGGGAGTAGCTAGTGCAAGGGCGCGTAGGAGCTGCAGGGGATTTGGTGAGAAGAGTTTTAGGGTTTTGGTTTTTAGTGCTAGGGTTAGGGCTCATGCTGATAACGAGTTTTAGGGAATCAGAAATTGAGAGAAAATTGCTGTGCATTCTCATTGAAAATAGAGGTCTCTTTATATAGAGGATGACAATGCATAGAATCTGAATCATACAAGGAAAGATAATCATACATTGAATATGAATATCTAGATCCTTCTAATTTAACCTTGTTACCACTAGGTCAAGTAACTTAGGGTTTGGCCCAAACACAAACAGAAATTTACTTGAACAAGATTCTATTTTTTCATGGTTTGAGAATGTTGCATTAATCTTTCATGGTTTCATAGTTTGAGAACTTTGGTCCATACCCTAAGCAACTTGTGATTAATGAAATCCCGTAATTAATATCACTTATAAGAAGGGATCTATCTTGGACGAATCCAACAATGTGACATCGGTCGTTGACCAACTGTGCTGCCGTCGACCAAACGTTGTTCTTTTCTCATATTCCTGGAAGGAGGTTGAATCTTACTTTAAAAAAAAACACAAAGAAACAACACAAGAACTAGTGGGAATTGCAGTAACTGTGTTAACTTTCTCCTCCAGATTCTTTTATAAAGCCAAACATTGCTGCCACCCAAAAACAAAAACCCCTTAAATTACTTATTCTAATTAATTTTCTTAATTTTTTTTATCTAAATGTCATGTTCATTGAGCTAGTTGTTTAATGCCTATCATTTTTGCATCATCTATATTTTATGTTTTTTCTGTTTTGTTTTTTGAGAGCTCTCTAGATCCATATTTTATGCTGAGTGACTTGAGTTTGTGCTCTCTATTAATTATATATAAGACATGAGTCGTTCTCAATTGTGTTTTGCTTTTCCTTCTCATTGACTTGTTCTAAATTACTAATATAATATCAAAGCATATGCCTGTAGAGCAGCTTGGTTTGGTATATATGGTAAATTCATCTGCTCTGTGAAGTTGGAGTTTTAGTTCAGACAACATAAAGTTTCTTACCAAAAGACAAAAACTATAATTAACAACACGTTTAAGAGTATTATACTATCCAAGTACTTTGATCTCTTAGAGAAAGTAAGTAGGAAGGGGTTAACTCCTTGTAATGGAGTTTTATTTTAATATGCTGACCACTTTAACAGTTGATTAAGATAACTTGGTCGTTCTTAAAATATTGGGGATGATATGGTCCCTAATTAAGTATAAATTTAGCAGTCCAATTGTCAAGAAGTGACAGCACAATGAGTTTTCTTTAAAGTAGTATGGCAAGAAAAGGAATCATATGTACTAGTATTTAGATGTCTCCCAAACAAAATAAGGTTCCAATGCCTCTTTGTTGAATGTTTAAACATAATCCAAGTTAATTCAAAGTCAATCAATTTTAGAAACCTCTACATGTATAGAAATGCTCTCTTTCTCGTTTGTTGGTGTCCATGCCTCCATGGTATTGTCTGGTTCCTTGCTGGCGACTAGTGGTGGAGTCAGGCTGAGGTATGGTGGTCTAGATGCTTGCGGTGGTGCTAGTTCAGCTCTTCACGGTAGCGACAGATGAAAGGGTTGTGCCTGATCGAGATTGGTTGGTCGTGAACTGAGATGATCGGGATGAACATTTTTAAAGCCGCGTGTATTTCAACTTACTTTTTGGGCATTAAATGTTAGGCTAATATTGCGCTCAGAGGGGACTTATTTTTTTCCTTCCACTACGTCTCTGTAATATTACTATGTTATTAATGAAATTATTATTTTTTTTTTTTGGCGATGGAAGGATTTTTATTCAATAAGAAACAACATTACAAGGGAAAGACCCAAACCGGGCCCAAAGAAAAAGAACAAACAAACGAAGACAAACAAGCCCAAACAGCCCAGCAAGCTTCAACCACAGTGTAGATCGACCAGGAGAGAGATGACGCAGTGACATCGCCGCCACTAGCCAAACCCAAGGGTGACACAGATACATCACCAGATCGGCCGGCGAAAACTTAGAGACCAACCAAAACAATCCCATACAAAAGAAGCAGCACAGAACCCATCGAAATATCTCCATAACCTAAATCTCTAAACCATACAAAACATCCTCCGAAACAAACAAAGAAACCAACAGAGAAGAAAAAAAATAAACGATCAGCAGAGGGATCAAAGGGACAGATGGGCAAAGACCATGCAGACCCTTGTTGCACTACCGTATTCATCGGATTTACACGCGATAACGGGACAACCCTGTTTAAAGAGACGATCCAAACGACGCCAACGTCGGAGCTCCGGAGGACCAACGAGCTATCAGTGAAGTGGAGTCTGAAAGGTGAGGAGGATGTGCATCTTGACCATGAAGAATCAGAGATTTGAGAAATTGAGGAAAAGGAAGGAAAAAGAGAAGAGAGAATTGATGGAAAGGACATGAGAAGGAAGAGGGATGGGGAGGATGAGGAAAAAAGAAAAACAAAGGGTTGATAGGGATGGGTAATCTGGAATTGAAAAATTAGAAAAGGTTGGGAAAAGGGATCTGGGAATGAAAGGAAAACAAAGGCAGAAGGGAAATCATACCGCCCACCGCCGTGGCAGAGAGCTACCACGAGAAGGGTAGGGAAAAAGCCTCACGAAGAGGGAAGGTATCTCCCCTGACTTTCAAGCCAAAGATCCATATCAAAGAGATCTAGATCTAGCAAGAAAGGGGGGAGGAGGGGGAAAGCTGTGTCGGGTGGGTTTTTTAGAGAGAAGGCAGAGTTTCTCTCTCTAAGTCGGGGAAATGCATAGACATTTGGACATTTTTCTATTAATGAAATAGTTTGGTCCTCATAAAATAAAGTCAATCATTTTTTATATGATAGAATTGTCTCACACAAGCCTTACACACAACAAAATGATTCTAGTTCTTCGCTACATTTTGAAGATTCTCATCCACTGGTAGTGGCGGATCCATGATTTTTTTTTTCAGGTAAGGCAAGACAATGGCAGCTTGAAGGAAGAGGGGAATGGAGGAAAATTAGAGGGAAGCTGTAGATTTTGGAGGCAATTGTGAAAAGTTTGCCCTGATTTTGCCCTATTTCTGCCATTTTCTTCAACAATTCACTTGATGTTGCCCTATTTCTGTCAATTTCACATACCTTGCTTATACCAAACTTTTATAGACTCAAAAAACCAGTCTAGGCAAGTGCCTAAGCTGACCTCTATGTGGATCCATCGGTGTCCACTGATGTTGGCTCTTTGCCTTGTTAGTGCATGGTGGTTGTGGCATTAGTTCCCATCCGATGAACTGGAGTTTTGCTAAGTAGGGTAACTATACGCGACGCCACATTCCTTTAATCAATGTCACCAACAGACCAAGAGCATGATCTTGTCATTTGCTTTGGTGTAGTCGTACAGGGCACAAGTTTGGTTGCAGACCAGATCGATATGCTCTTAGCACAAAATATGTATGCTCTTATCTTCAATATGCTAACAAGCTATTCTTACACGCATTTTAGAAAATTTGGGAACAATGCGGATGAGGGTGCTGCCTTTTTGGTTGTTGTCTATAAGGTGTTATCGAGACTCTTGGAATTATTCATCATTAGTAATTCTGTGGAAAGAGAATTAGTGTGGTTACAGTTTCGGCCCCTTTGATCATGGTTATCGTAACCACTTTTGGGGTTAACTTATGTCCACCCATCCATCCCCTTTTGAGTTATTTTTTAATTTTATTTATTTATTTATTATTATTATTATTATATTTTTTTTTTAAGTAAAAGATAATAATTATTATTATTTTAATTTTTTTTTTAAGTAAAAGATAAAGATATCGTTCATCCCAAGGCTAGAACGACACTTACAATGGTTTCCTCGGCTCATTATTAGCTAAGCAAGTTAGGAAAGACCAGTACCATCGACTATTACAATGACGCTCACTTATTCGGCAAACCTACATTACTATGATTAGCATTCTAACACAAAATTAAAATTTGACGAGATCTCATTGCCAATGCGCTCACTTGTGATGATCCAGACATCTTCAATTTGGTGTAAAAACACAGCATAGCAAGTAAGTTTTTTTTTTTTTGACGAAGTGGTGTTAGTTCAGTGGTTAGAGCACCCACTACCTAAAATCAAGGTCCTGGGTTCGAGACACTATGTGGGCATGAGTGAAATCATTTGATCCTCTTTTTAAATAAGAAAAAAAAAAAGAAACTTTTTTTAAAAGATAACTTAATCCATATTTGACATCGATCAATCCTTGGCCTCCAAATGACAATAGTTTCCTTAATTATTACCCTAGCTAGAAATGTGCTAGTAAGGACCATTCCAAGTAGAAACAATTTATCAAGTTTCACTCCTCCGAGATCCCAAATATGGAACCTAACAAGATATTACAACTTGAATTGAATGAGATTACCATATACATGTTACATGCTTGCTGGCTATTGGCCGTGGAAAGCGAAATGAAATTCATTAAAGATAGTCTAATAGATGATTTCGCAATAATCTTATGAAAAAACCTTGGATACTCATATATGGGTGGTTTTTTGTGAATGAGTAATATGGCCCCACGAGTGCACAAAAGGAATCACGTTTTTGAACACATCACAATTCATGCTATTTAGTTTAGGGGAATTTGATGTATGTCTCTGAACGACTAATTCAAGGAATCAAAACTTGTAACAAATAAGACATTTATGATATGTACTAAGTTATTAAGCTACACATGTAGAAGTTATTTCAATTATCTGAAAATGAAATTTAAAATCATAAAGGATAATTTTGAGGTGTTTTTCCATTCTTTTATGGTTGGTAAAGTTTTGTCAGAAAATACAAATGACTAGCAGCATGATGATTCAATTACAACTTGAATCAAATGAGATTACCATTTGCATATTATACGCTTGCTAACTATTGACCATGGAAAAGCGAAATGAAACTTAGGGAAAATAATCCAATAGATGCTTTCGCAATAGTCTTATGAAAAACGCTTGGATATTTGTATATGGATGATTTTTTGTGATTAAATAATATGGTCCCACATGCCTACAAAATGAATCACGTTTTGTTGATGACACAACACGATTCATGCTATTTAGTTTATGTGTATTTTTGAACGACTAATTAAGGGAATCAAAATTTCTGACAGATAATACATGAATGGTACATTCTAAGTTATCAAGCGAGACATGTAAGAGTTATTCAATTCTCTGAAAAATGAAATTTAAAATCATAAAGGATAAGATTGAGGCTAGGTATTTTACCATTCTTTGATGATCAGTAAAGTTTAATCAGAAAAATACAGATGATTAGCAGCATGATGGTTCAATTACAACTTGAATCAAATGAGATTACCATACGCATATTACACGCTTGCTAACTATTGACCATAGAAAAGCGAAATGAAACTCGTGAAAGATAATCCAATAGATGCTTTATTCGCAGTAGTCTTATGAAAAAACATTGGATATTTCATATTTGTATATGGGTGATTTTTTGTGATTGGAGTAATATGGTCCCACGAGCGCACAAAAGGAATTACGTTTTGTTGATGAACACAACACAATTCATGCTATTTAGTTTTTGTCTGTCTTTGAACGACTTCCATAATAATTTGTGATAGATAAGACATAAATAGCACGTTCTAAGTTATCAAGCGACACATGTAGAAGTTATTCAATTATCTGAAAAATAAAATTTAAAATCATAAAGGATATGTTAGAGTTATTTTACTATTCTTTGATAGTCAGTAAAATTTCATCAGAAAAATACAGAGGATTAGCAGCCTGATGGTTCAATTACAACTTGAATCAAATGAGACAATATTACACGCTTGCTAACTATTGACCATGGAAAAGCGAAATAAAACTTGCGAAAGATAATCCAATAGATGCTTTCACAATAGTTTTATAAAAAAAAAAGCTTTGGTTGAATATTTGTCGTTGAGCCATATGATGCCACGGTCCCACAGTACAATACGATTCACATTGTTGGATTATCGTACTATTTGACCATGGAAGCGAAATGAAAGTCCAATTGATGATTTTTTCAAAATAGTTTTATGGAAAAGCTTTGGTTGCTTATTTTGTATATGAATGGTTCTTTCTAATTGAGTAGCATGGTTCTCTAGCCCACAAAAGTAATGATGTTTTGGTGCTCAACACAATACAATTCACGCTGTTGAGTTTTTGTCCACTTCTAGATGACTAATTAAAGGAATCAAGACTCGTGACAGATAAGACATAAACGATCATAAACGATAAGTCTGAGTTAGTGACATTGTAAAAGTTATTTCGATTACTTGAAAATGAAATTTGAAATTTGAATGGATATGTTTGAGGTAATTCACTCATTCTTACTGGTTAATAATTAACGCATTGAATTGAATGAGATTATATATAGACGATTCTCATTGATTGAGTAATATGGTCCCAAAAGCTCAAAAAAGAAATCACATTTTGTTCATGAACACAACGCGACTCACACTGTTGAGTTTCTTTCTGCCTCTGAATACATAATTAAGGGAATCAAAACTCATGACAGATAAGACATAGACAATAAGTTCTAAGTTATCGAGTGACACATGTAGAAGTAATTTCAATTATCTAAAAATAAAATTTGAAAATCATAAATGATAAGTTTGAGATGTTTTACCACTCTAATCTAATTTATTGCAATTTTTACTACTTTAATAAAATATCAATGATCCTATCAAAAAAAAAAAAAATATCAATGATTAAATGCATGTTGACTACTATCCATAAATTCAGTCCACAGAATTTCAAAACTAAAATGAAGTAGCACTTCGTTCCAACTTCCAACTATGCTTATAATTGCTTCCATTTGAATGGAAACCAGATTACTAAAACGGAAATTTTTGTCATATAATTTGCTTTTGCTAAATATGCATCAAGAACCAAGAAGGGTAGAATAGTAATTTACCATGGAAGAGAAAGGTGGTGGTCAACCCCAGATTGGGCCTTGGGCTGGGAGTCGATAAAACACAGGGTCGTGTCCCAGTCATCCCAAAACAACGAAAAGGACAAAAGCACCCCTAAAGGACAACCCTTTTTCTCCCGCCTCGGTTTTCCACATTGACCCTACAGTCCCGCCCTTCCCTGCCCCTTTCCCTAAACAGTAGGGAGTACAACAGTAACGTTGCCCCCGGTCAGGGTCAAATTAGTCACACCACTTTCCTCCCCTACCCCACTCCACCAAACACGTGGCTTCCGACGTGGCACCCCACCTAGATAACGCGCCAGGTGTAACCTTCAACAACAAAAAAATTACAAAAGCCCATTTTATTTACTTTAACTATTTGGTGTGGTAAAGTTAGTCAAGCAACCTAGCATGGAACCACTAAAACTAGCATTTTGGTCCCAACTCACACCCGTGAGAGAATCTTAGATAGGGCAAAAGTGCCATGTAGCCTGTACTTCTAGTCAATCAAGACCCTTACATGGGTGTAGCGGGAGATGTTTTGGGTATTCATATTGCCTTACCTAAGAATTTCTTCTCACCGGTTTATGCCGAAGGTTTGGATAGTCTTTAGATTCGTGTGCTTGCAAGAGAAATTAATTTGACTTTACTGGGTTACCCTCGAGCTAAATACCTATTTAATAAGTGTGTTACTAACTTGCTAATATAAGTTACGTAACCGAGCTGATTTACTACCTTACTCAATAATCAAAAAATAAAAATAAAAATAAAAATAAAAATAAAAATAGAGTTTCTTTTTTTTTTCCTCTCTCTCTATAAAAGTTAAAAACGAAGGTCAGTGAGTCTTCTCAACTAAAATATAAAAAAAACACTGGCACTCCTTCTCTCTCTGTTTACTTTGGCTCTCTCAGTTCCTTCTTTCTTTTCTATTTTTCAATTTTTAAAAAAATGTCCTTTGGTGCTATTTGGGTTGTTGAGCTCTGCCGGAAAATCGCGTAGGTAAACGAGAGTGAGAGAGAGAGAGAGAGAGAGAGAGAGAGGAACCTCCCTTTTGTTGTTTGTTTTCTGGGTGTGAGGCCAGAGCTAGGTGAAAGGCAGTTGAGCCGAGTCAAATGTGATGGGAAGTGGAGTCTCCACCCTCTCCTCTTGCTTCAGATCGGCTCACCCAACCCCCGACCACAACGACGTCGTCTTCTCCGCCTCCGAGCCCTTGGACGAAACCCTAGGCCATTCTTTCTGCTATGTAAGGTCCTCCGCTCGCTTCCTCTCCCCCACTCAGTCGGATCGCTTTCTTTCCCCTTCCAACTCCCTCCGGTTCTCGCCGCCGCACGAGGCCCGCGCCCGGCCCGGCCTCCCCGAGACCGGGTTCAAGGCCATCTCCGGCGCCTCCGTCAGTGCCAACAGCTCCACTCCCCGGACTGTCCTCCAGCTTGACAATATTTACGACGATGCCACTGAGAGTGTGAACGGTGGCTTCGGCGGCGGAGTGAGGGGCAGCATCGTCAATGGTTTCGAGAGTACGTCGTCGTTTAGTGCCCTGCCTCTCCAGCCGGTGCCGCGGGGAGGCGAGCCCTCCGGCCCAATGGAGCGCGGCGGCTTCTTTCTCTCCGGTCCGATAGAGCGCGGGGCGCTCTCCGGTCCGCTCGACTCGAACCCGCCCGGACCGGACGGCGATGTCCACTTCTCGGCGCCGCTCGGCGGTCTTTACGCCAAGAAGAGGCGGAAGAAGGGCATTTCCGGGATCCGGAAGGCGTTTTACCGCAACTTCGAGAAGAAGCAACGGCCCTGGGTGGTGCCGGTGCTCAATAATTTCGTCGGCCGGAAGGAGGGGCCACCGGCGAACGGGGAGGAGCACGAGACGGCGAGGAATAATGAGACCAATGTCCAGTGGGCTCTCGGCAAAGCCGGGGAGGACCGGGTACATGTGGTGGTTTCGGAGGAGCAAGGGTGGCTCTTTGTTGGGATTTATGATGGGTTTAACGGCCCTGATGCGCCGGAGTTCTTGATGGGGAATCTTTACCGTGCTTTTTACAATGAGCTTCAGGGCTTGTTTTGGGAGGTTGATGATGATGAGGAAGCCCAAGAAGGCAGTCATGCAAACCCACTAGATGTTGCCCAACAAGTTAATGCTACTACTAGTACTAGCTCACCAAATCTTGCTTCAGAGGGTGAGGCTAAAATTGATGGGGAAGTTTCGGATGCTGGAAATGGGTCCAATTCGAATTCTGACCCCTCGGGGGCAGGTGATCGGACAAAGAGAGTGACATTTCAACCGGAAGGGAGGAGGCGCCGGCTGTGGGAGTTACTCCGCGAGGCTGAGGCTGAAGAAGGGCTTGACCTTTCAGGTTCAGAGAGGTTTGCGTTTTCTGTGGATGATGCTCTCACTGTCAGCAATGCTGGTTCGGCTGGTTCTGCTGAGAGTAGGAGGTGGCTTTTGTTGTCGAAATTGAAGCAGGGATTATCTAAGCATAAGGATGGCCAGGGTCCTGGTAAGAAGCTGTTTCCGTGGAGGTTTGGTTTGGAGGATAAGGAGAAGGTTGAGGTTGAGAATAGAGTGGAGGAGAGGTCTGCTCCGCCTGGTAGGAGAAGGAAGGAGGGTCCGGTCGATCATGAATTGGTGTTGAGGGCATTGTCAAGGGCTTTACAGGTGACGGAGCTTGCTTATTTGGATATGACTGATAAGGTCATTGATACAAATCCAGAGCTTGCTTTGATGGGGTCGTGTTTGTTGGTTGTGCTAATGAGGGATGAAGATGTGTATGTGATGAATGTGGGGGATAGTAGGGCGATTGTTGCACATTATGAGCCGGAGGAAGTTGGTACAAGCGTGAAATCAAGGGGGCAGAAGGACAATGGGTTGAGTGCTGAGGACATAACTGAGGCATCCTCAGCTGTGGGCGATGAGGCTCCTACTCAACCAATGAGATTGGCTGCATTGCAGCTGTCCACTGATCACAGCACAAGCATTGAAGAAGTAAGTTCTCTGGTCCTCATGTAATGTAGCTTTATTATCTCATGCTACTATGGTTTGATCAGTCATTTCTGATACCACCTACTTGACATACAGTTTGTTTAGCATTTTATATCTGGAGATTATTTTGCTCTACAAGATTCAACATCAATATAAGCAACTTTTTCAAGGGCTTAAGCCAAATACGTGATTGTTTCAGTTCTTGGTTCTTTAGTTGCTGTTCCCTACAATTTAAAGCAGCATGCTTGGCAGTTTTATCTCCTGCTCATGCTTTCATGCATCTTGGTCTTAGATTCTGTTGAGAGTTTTTACAGGCTGAAGCACACATTTTAGTGATGTGCTTAGTGCAGACTGCTAGAGCTAGATGTTAAACTCTCATATTTTGTTTGGGCTAAACTCCTTTGGTTTGCATTATTCTTTGCTTTCTACTTCTTCAAATTTTGTTGACCCACTGGAGGAGAAGAAAGTATTGGCGGTATGTTTCAACTGTGTATAAGACGACCCCATTGTATCATCTGTTGGTTAAACCTGATCCTGTTCAATTCACATCAGCACCTTGTTTTTACTGTGGTGGGACATGGTAGGCAGAAAGAATTGAGGAATCTTCCCTATTCTTGTTCCATATTTATTTCTGTCTTGTCATTTTCCTTTTTCATCAACATTGATCCCCAATGGACAGGGACGATGTATGGAACCTTCCTTGCTGATGTCCTTTTCCTTTGGATGCTTAATTTCTCCATGTGAATATATAGTTTGTCTACGTATATTTTTAATTATGCAGTGTTTTCTGTTAATTTCTCCTTGTCTATGTTTTCACGTCGGCGGTCCAGAGTAACTTTCTCACGATAACATGCAGTGGCACAATCTTTTTTGTCATTTCATTGACGATGACTGTTGAGTTTCTTCTTTGAACAATTATATTCTTATTGTTTATCCAGCCCAAGCTTCCTTTTGTCACTACATCATATTTTAGTTTCCTGGTCATATTGTGGATGCATCTTTGCTTAGTTCTACTTACCTTTTAAACAATTCTATTTTCAATTTGCAGGAAGTGATAAGAATCAAGAATGAACACCCAGATGACAAAAACTGTATTCTCAATGATAGAGTGAAAGGTCGTCTTAAGGTTACCAGAGCGTTTGGGGCAGGCTTTCTGAAACAGGTCCTATGGATGTACTTGTTAATTGTCCTATTATATATCACTTTTTGCGTAGTTTGCTGTTAACTCTTGATCCCACTACATAGAAGAATATTACTACTATCTCTGAGAAGCACAGACTAAAACTTGTCATGGTTGACCAAAACGATTTAAAATTTGGTGTTTTGACTGCTGCATGTAGCATACCATGTACAACTTGCTTGTTTTGCCTAGTCCAATAAGAAAAATATTTTACAGTTGGTAATGATGTGATCTGCATTGTTTATGCAGCCCAAGTTCAATGCTCCGCTATTGGAAATGTTTCGGAATGAGTACATTGGTACCGCACCATACATCTCATGTTTGCCTTCTCTTCGCCACCACAGACTCTGCCCTAGTGATCAGTTTTTGATTCTTTCATCTGACGGTCTGTATCAGTATCTAAGCAATCAGGAAGTTGTTTCTCATGTGGAGAATTTTATGGAGAAGTTTCCCGAGGGAGACCCTGCACAACACCTGATAGAGGAGCTTCTTTTCCGTGCTGCAAAGAAAGCCGGTACGTTTTGTCATTTCTCCTTATAATAATGTTTTCATAATTGTATATAAGTTTTTTTTTTTTTTGGTCTCCTTTTAAAGTATTTGGAATGGTAACTTTAGTAGTAGCAAGGTGTTAAAATACATACACGAGTTTAGCATTGGAATGCTTTTATTTATTATATAATAAGATAATGTGCCAAAGAACGGAAATGCACTGACCTCCATAACTATTGCCTGACCCAATGTGATGGTTATGCTTTGTGCTTTTGAAGAGCTATAACCTAGGGTAGGATTCATTGATTAGTTAATATCATACTTGATTATTGCCAAAGGTCTTTGCTCTCATGCACTACACTATTTGCACTCCTTTGTCTTAGTGTTGGAGTGCGAGAGTACAAAAAGAGATCTTCCTTGTTGGAACAATTTGGTCAGAAAGAATAACATATATGGATTTTTTTTTTCTATGTGAGACTCACGATACTTGTCAAGGTCCTCAAGGATAAAGTAGGTGAAATTGTTGAGTTTTGGCCTTCAATGTCCAATAGATTTACATAGAATCCATTCTTTCTTTTCTTCCTGTGGATTTTAGGACTGCTGGATCTTATATCAGCTGTGAATTCTTGATATTTTTTCTTGTTGTAAAATGTAATGCTGATAATTTGAAGAGATTTTGATTATTTTAATGGTATTGCTTGTTAATATATTCTTTTTAGAAAGATGAAGGTATCTCAAAGTGGTTTGTACTTATTGTTCTCTTCTCTAATGTATTTACTATTTTATGCTGATAGCCTGATATATGCATATATGTTGTGTGCACATGCAAGCGTCTTTCAGTGAATGAGGTTGTTGTGGATGCATGTGATGATGCATATTTAGATTTCAGTAATAGCTAGTTTATTTCCTGTGCATCTGACTATACAGTCGGTTTTTGGCTGTTAATGGGGCGTATGGAACGTGCCCTCTTATGCACCTAACATTCATAAGGTTTATGCCCCAGGGTCTTTTGGCCTAAGACATACATAGACTTAAACAATTAGTTAAAATTGAAAATGATAAAAGATGTTAATTTTTCAATTAGCCTCAAACTTTGGGATTGATTGTCGCATGATGTTCCAAGCTTTGCACCAGTGTAATTACTAACTAGAACCTTTTATTTGTTGTACTTTTAAATGGTGAGAAGGAGTTTGTTCTTACAGTATTTCAGGATTCATGTCAATGGAGGGATTGAGTTGGATTCTGGAATGGGAGTCTACATTATTGTTAATTAGCAATTGTACTTATATTGTTGGGAGTCTGAACTCTTTTGGTTTGCAGGAATGGATTTCCATGAATTACTGGACATCCCTCAAGGAGATCGCAGGAAGTATCACGATGATGTTACTGTTATGGTCATATCACTTGAAGGAAGAATTTGGAAGTCATCAGGAAAGTACCTTTGACGACATTATACACAAGCAAGCAATGTTTTCTATACAAGCTATATTGCAATTTCGAATTTCAGCTAGAGATAGTCTGCAAGCAGTATGGAAAGCTTTGCTGCTGACCGTAGTCCATGGGGGTCCATTAGGTTTTGTTTTCTGTCTCACAGCATAAGCATACAACTAGTAGGGGATGGTAATGGCGAAAGGCTGATGTTAGATATCATCATCAAAATAGATGCAAGATATTGGGTTCAGTGATGAAAATGAGAATCCGCAGATGGAGTAGTTGGGAAATGCTCTTTAGGGGAAAAAAAAATGTTTTATTTTTGTCCCATTTCTTTTAGACTTAAAAGAACAAAAAAATAGAAAATTTGCAAATAGGTGCAGACTCTTTCCATTTCATCTGTGCCTTTCTCTTTTGTATCTTTTCCGGAGCCGAAAATGTGTTTTGTAAATTGGTGGGGGTACAGAATTTACTTACTGAACTTTGAGCATTCCCTTGTCAATACCTGAGCAGCTGTAATTTTGAAGGTGGGGTTTCCACCCATTGCGGATATGAAGAGTTCAAAATTTTACCAACATCTTTGTGTAGTGACTTGTTAATTTTGTTTAGCATTAGGTCACCCTGGACTGATCCTCATGAAATTGGTTCCCATTTCGATGGAAAACTACCTACAGAAAGATTGTGGGATTTTTAATTACGAGCAGTTGCAAAACGCTGCTTGGATAACCCAATCCAGTCATGTGCTTTTTAGCTGCGCCTTGTCAACTTTGGGCGTAACATAACAGCAAACTATATGAAGTCGAAAACGTGTTCTGGCATTCATAGTATAGATATGGAAGGGGCCAATTAACAATCTTCTTGTTCTTAGGAAATGCGTTCAGATAATATATTTCACATTTGTGCCTCAAACTATTCTGATATATAAAATTTATAGTGAAATGTACTATGATCCAAATCAAATAATACATTTCACATTTGGAAACTACAGAGTTGAGTATAAACATATTAAGCAGTGATTGATTGTGCCTGTGACTGCACCCACGACACTAAATCCTCCCGAGTTGCCACAAAACAACCAGCTTTCTCTTCACTCTGCCGAAATGGTGCAGCCAACTTCTTCACATGAGAACCAAATGAATGGGCCAGTCCTTGAGAGAATTTGTGAGTTCCAGCACCGGTTTGAGCAGAAAACAACTTCGGCAGTGCCTCTTCACGCTGAACAATTTTGTATAGAGTTCCCATCCACTCTTCAAGTGCAGTGTGAGCAGCACCAATGGACAGTGACCTAACATCTAAACACCACTCATTCGCTGTCTTGTTGTGTAAACCCGGATACAACCCATATAGGGTTCCTAGATAGAGCAGCTCATGAGCTCTCTCGTGGTTATTTTTGTTTCTGCATATATCAATCAAGCAATTGCAGAAGGGTCTTCTGGATTCAACTGCAGTGCTACCAATAACATCCCTGAATTCGTCTTTAATTGCCTCAAACCCTACTTTCTCATCTTGCAGCACTTTTACGAGGGTAACCAACTTCGGATTAGCCTGCTGCAAGCATGAAAAGACCATATCCTCATCCTCAGTTTTTTCACACAACGACACAACAGACAGTAAACACCCACAGAGCCTATCATCTGGTTTAACCCCTCTTTCAACTGCAACATTGAAGACTCGAACCATATCACCACATCTTTTAGCTCTCCCCAAGCATTGTATCAAACAAGTGCAACCCATGACATTGAGGTGCACACCCTTCTTGGACATTTCTTCAAACAACTCCATGGCCTCATCAGCATTCCCACCACTCCCAAAGATGTTCAACATTGCCGTGTAACTATAACTATCCGGCCTACAGTGCTCTGACTGCTTCATATCCTCAAAAAGCCTCTTAGCCTCATCCTCCAAGCCAAGGTCAGCACACATATTCAACAATGTGTTATACAAAATGAAGTCCATCGGCCACTGATTCGACCTCATCCGCTCCCACAATTCCAATGCGTCTCTAGCCCACCTCGCCTTGCCATAGATCTTAACAAGCGCAGTCAATGTTTTCTCATTCGGTTTCAGCCCGGATGCAACCATTTCTTCGAACAAACTCCTAGCTAAACCAGGCTTTCCAGCCTTCCCCATTGCCTCTAACAATGTATTGTACACGACCAAATTGGGCTTCACACCAATAGAAGCCATTTCCTGCAAGACATACCTAATACCATCATAGTCCCCAGCCTCACCAAACATCTTACCCAACACAGAAAATGCAATAGGGTCAGGTGTCCACCCACTAGCCCTCCCTCTCTCATATAAACTAAGCACCTCCTCAACCTTGCCCAATTTGGCATAAACATCTAAAATAGCAGAGTAAGTCACCTCATCAGGCATCAAACCAGTCTTGTACATCCTCTCAAACCACTCCACCGCCTTGTCGAAAAGCTTGGACCTTTTGGCACAAGTGATTATAGTGGAGTAAGTAATGTTGTCAAGCGCAACCCCATTGCTTATCATCTCCTCAGCAAGCTCCTCAATGAGCTGAAACTGCCTCCCAAACCTCATGGACTTCATGGTGACATTGTAGAAGATGGTCTCCATTGGAAACAGGTTCTGGGACTTGACCCAGTTGAAGAACATGTGGGTTTTCTGCCATGGCTTCAAGCTGTTGAGAATCAAAAGGGCATTTTCTCTGGTGGGTGGGTGTGGGATTTCTTCTAGAGCAGCCAAGAATGCTTCTTGAGAGGAGTCACAGTCATTGAGCTTCTGGGCAAAGAGCCTGAGATCTCTGACCTGAGGATTGTAGGAGTAGAGAGAGCGCTTCTGCCTCTGGAGGGATAGCACAGAGCGTTTGGGCTTGGCCGGGTTGACCCAGATGGACTTGGGCTTGGATAGGACTTGGGGTTGGTCTTTGGGAGGAGGGGTGGAGAGAGTGGTGGTGGTTAGAGGCTTCAGTTGGTCAGACAAAGATGGGGTTTTGGTGGTGGTGGTGTTGTTCTTGTTATTGGGTTGTGATAAATCTGGTGGAGATTTTGGAGGGGACTTGGTAGACCTGCAAGAAATGGTGAATCTTTTGGGTGGGATTAGTTTGATTGGTGAAGTGAAGAAGATGGGTCTCTTGGTTTCTGAGGAATTCACAGTGAAGTGAATGCTACTAGTACTAGTAGTAGCCATAAGAGAATGAAGGTGCGTCTGTGTTTTGCTAACAGAGATGGGTTTTTGTTTGTTGTCACCTTATCTAAAACCCAGCCAAAAACTGAAACAGAACCCTAACAATAATATGAATCAGTAGCTAGATATGAATCAGTAGCTAGATATTTGAACAGTCAACAAAAAAAATGAAGGGAAAGAAAAAATTGGGGTAAGATCCACCACAAGGGTGGGTAGCCTTAACCGGATGTGTGGTAACAGGTAAGTCCGAAGACTGTTCCCGTCCCTGTCAGGGGAGATGCCAACCATCTCTCCTTTCTACGAACACGAGCGTGGTTGTAAGCCTAGACTATATAAAAGAAGATAAATAAAACTTCGTTTTCGATGTGGGAGTCATATGAAGGTTTAAGAACAAGATCGCTAAATTGAATTGTGATTTAGAGATCAAACGGTGGGAGATTTGTTTAAGAAAAGTAAGGGTCTGATCTATTAAACTGGGATTTCCATGCTTTGTGATTTGGATTTTGGTATTGATGCCCAGATTTTTCATATATAAGTGAGCAAATATATAGCCCCCAAGATACCTTCATGGCACTCTACGTCTCTACCTTCACTTGATGAAGGTGCGCTCTCTATTCTCAACTCATACGTAAAGATTTGAAAAAGCTTCCCATTCTACGAAACTTTTGTAATTTTACTAGTAGAGAGCATTTGCCCACACATAGAACCCAAATTAGATTAAGGTTGAAGGGAATCAAGAAAATTTCCAGCTTTTAGCAAAATATCTTGACTAAAGTGAAGATATTAGAATAACTGAATAACAAAGAAACAAGACTATGAATCATTTGAACAACCTTGTAACTTTGTTCCATGATTGTTCAGTAAGGAACACACGCAGCCAAAGTAATTAGTAAAAGCAACTACACAACGCAAGTAAAGAATTCCGCTTCCATAAGAAAAAGGGTTTCATCATAAACTATGCTCAGGAAACAAATGCAGCATCTAGCTTTCCACGGTATACCAGACCAAAGTTTGCTTGAATTTCACTAACAATTACAATTCCTGTCCTATATTATATCCATTTAATTTGGCTTTCTACTTTCTTCATCTACAAATAAGGTAATTCTTTGATCACCGCAGTTGGAAATTGATCCCTCAACACACAAATAATAATAGAATATAAGCAAGCCAACAAAGATAAAAGATTTAACAAGGTTCGCACTAAAAATCCTTTACTTACGTTCTTGAAGAGTTTTCACCTTCACTTCTGAGAATTACAAAATTACATCACTCAAGTTCGTACCAAACATGAGCCTTTGTAACCAAAAGGATACCCCTTGTATATCTTCTCTCAACATAGAAGAATTCTACCCCAAGAGTTATACAACCTTTTGAACATAACTGATTTTATTTCTACACCCAAAGACCATTAGAGTTGCGCAATTTCAACCTCTCTTGCATAGCTCCCCAGCAGACAACATAAACAGCAAGCAGCTGCCAGGGATACCACTCCAATATATTGGAGTGATGGAATACCGGCCACTCAATAGAGTGATGGCTAGCACAAGGGAATTCCACCCCTATAAGGGTGAGATAATGTCACTCTAGGAGTAAGAGAGCGAGGGAATGTATTAGCAGCACAGAGACGGGGAGCAAAGTGATGGAGATCCACCCACAGTTGAGAAGAACTTTTGTAAAACAAGAGAAAGAGAGAGATATTTTTTAGAACACTTTTGCAAATTAACAGATTTTTGGGCTCGACTCAAGTGTGTATCTAGCTAGCTTAATGGTCATGCAACTGGTAATTTCCTCAACTGAGTAATAACTATCTACGCTGAAGCATATCTTTATTCACCATTTATATACTTTTACCAAGTATATATGATCAATCTTGGAAAAATACAAGTACCTCTCAAAATAACCCATCAACTATAGTTAAGCTGAGGAAAAATTTAAGAAGCCTAGGGAGAGGATTGTGTCTCTAACTACTTATATGGTCAAGAGTAGAAAGAGAACTGCCATTTTCACAACAAAGATGCTCAGAAAAATAGTTTGTCACATACTAAATTTCATCATCAAAATTATAGTTAAAATAGTTGTGAAAACAAGCTACAAAGCATAATTTTATGAAACATCACTTGAGAGAACTTTTGTTAAACAAGAGAGAGGAGATTTTTGAGAAAACTTTTGCAAATTAACTGAGATTTGGGTTCAGATCCATCCTAACATTGTATAGAATTTCATACACACAAATTCAATTTCAAGCTAAGTAGCATATCAATCTAGCTCGTTCAATGGTCATACAAGTAGTAATTTACTCAAGTATATAATAATTATTTTAGAAAATTAGTAATATGTGTTATTTTAAAATTTTAATTAGCTATAAAGTCAAATAACTTTTTTTGTCTTCGGAAGGCCATTTGCATCCTCAAATTTTTTTATCCTTGACGACTTTACCCTTCTACGTATCAGATTAATCTCTCTCACTCTCTCTCCCCCCTGGGCGACTCTCCCAAGGAAGCCCTCTATCTTCCTCTTCGTCATCCAACAAACCCCCTGTTGCTTTTGTTTCTCTAGCTTCCAACAACGGTAGCCAACAAGACTACAATCTTCATCATAGAAGAACCAAAGGCCTTCATCAACCCCAGCTACGACCCAAACGGCGAGAGGTCTCGGCATTCCAAGCTCGATGGCTGCGCTTGTTGAATTGAAGTATCTCGATGTCCCTATTACGTCGCCGGGGACTGATTCCCCGGTCAATTGCATAAGCCTCCACTGGGATTAACGTCACACCATCGGCCAGAGCCGCTGCGTTTTCTTCTTAGCGGAACGCCGCGTCAGAAGTCAACATTGCCAGGTTTTTTATGATTCTTTTCATCGCAATTCGCAAATTGTGTATTGTCGATGGAGCATCTGACGTCTAGTTTCGAGACAAATTTGAATTTCGGATGCGCGTGATGGAAAATGGAAGTGTAAGGACCATTATGATTAAAAAAATAGATCAGAGACCAAATTGATATTTACCTTAAGGTTGGAGGGGACAAACTGAAGTTAGTCCTTGACAAATATATAAAAAAAAATTTAATTGCCTTAATTCTTTTCTAGGAGACATATTGGGAGCAACCAAGTTGCAAGGTCCAGTGAATTATAAGTATAAAGATTTGAAGTTGGCAATAGCAAATTACACACACACACTAAAGGAAAATGAAGATGAGTAATGTTCATTCAATAGTCTGCTTCCCATTTTGCCCCCAATTTTCTTTACTCTATGACCCTTTTGTCCCTGATTGTAATTTTTTGAAAACTTAAAAAAATAAAAATAAAGATAAAAACCTTAGCCCACCTCTCACCCTTACATATGTCAATGAGAATCGAGCAGATGACTTTTACAATGTTGGATTATAATTTACCAACAATTCACAGTTCACGGGCAATTTTAAAAAAAAAAATTGTAAAAAAGTAAATAGACAAGCTTAGTCAAAACATCCGCTCCCGCTCAAAACTTCTATCTTATGAGATATGTATATATGCCAGAATCCACTATTCAACTATGTATCAAAATGAAAGTGGAGATTGCGTATGGAAGAATAAAATACGATGGTTTGGGTTTTCATGAATAAGACTCTTTTCATAATTCTACAAAACGTAATATGTAAAACAATAACATCTTTGTTTAACGTTTACTAAATATAAAGGGAAAATCTCATGAATAGTATCCGAAGTAAGGCCCACTATTAATTTCAGTACACCAAGTTCCAAAACATAAACTTTAGTACATCAAATATGAAGCCCGACCCAATATACATACACGACGTCAATGACTCCGTCAGTTCGCATGCCATTACACACATAATGAAGGGCAAAATTGATTTTTCATTTTTTAGCCCCCTCTCTTCTCCCTCCCTCCCTCCCTCCCTCTCAAAGAAGACCATATGGATTTGTGTGTCCTCATATATCCATACATCTTTTCTGATTTATATCTTTTTACATAGAGCTTTGGGATGGGGAAAGAAGGAAGAAGATTAATTGATGAGAAAGGAAGGTTTTACTTTAATAGTAAATCATCAACGTAGCCATGAAATGAGTTTTTGCTACTGGAGCCATGAAGCAACAAAAAACGGTTCAGCAGCAAGATGAGCTCAAAGAAATGCAGCATGGCCCTATTCCCGTCGAAGCTTCAAGTAAATCCAATTGAAATTATAGTCAATTTCGAACAATTAAAGAGCTTCCCGATCTGGGTTAATGATCAATTTGGCTATAATGGGGTTTCTTGTTGGGATTCGTATGTTTGATTCAAGATTGAAGGAAGGGGTTTTCTTTTTCTTTCAATTGAGGGTTTTTGTATGTGTTGAATCTTGCGCAAGATTGTATTTTTTTTTATATGGGTTTTGCATTTGGTTTGGGTGTTGCAGCATTGGCGACCAGTGTCATGATATTCCCGGCAGACCTGACGTTCACGGCAGAGCTAACAACCGGCGGTCATGTTCGAGATCAGTTGTGAAGGTCGAGCGGTGGTCAACGGTTAAAGGTGTGGGTTGAGTTCTTTTAGGGGTTGGAGAAACTGATGATGAAAGGGTGGTGGTGCTGCATTGTGCAAGCAGGAGAGAGAGAGAGAGAGGATACAGAACTAGGTGCCCAGAGTAAGACAAAAGACAGAACTAGGTGCCCACAGTAAGAGAAGAGAGAGAAATGGGTGCTCTGAGCAAAAAGTTTGAAGAGACCAAATTACCCTTCATATTATGACACCTGTCACTACAATTAACGGCGTCATTGACGTCGTGTATGTTTACTGAGTCGGGTTTGGAATCTGATGTACCAAAGTTAATGTTTTGAAACTTGGTGTACTGAAATTAATAGTGGGCCTTACTTTGGATGCTATTCATGAATTTTTCTCTTTATAAAAAAGGGGAAATACTCATACATTCCAAAATCACTAATATACTTCCCATACACTCCACCAACTTATTTTTATTCCCACTCACACAAAACTTTTCACTTTTTCTCCCAACTTAATTTTCAAGCCACTCACTATTTATCCCATCAATACCCTTTTCCTTTCATCACCTTTTCTTGTCTAATATATTTCTGTTTTCACTATTATGAATAGTACTTTTCCTTTTTGATGAAACGTGGTGGGCCCATCTTGAAATTATCTGTTTAGATAATAATTACAAGTAGACTTCATCCTCTAATTTTCAAAGGTAAACAGTTAAATCTTTAAATATCCATAATCGCGCATTTAGACTGTATTCTATCTAGATTGGATTTACTAGTAAACTGTCTAAGATTTAGTAAAGAGTTCGCAGAAGAGCAAGAAAAGTTGAGAAAACCAAAAGACTACCGAGCTAGACTCAGTAGAGAAACTCCAGACTACTGGAATAGAATTTTCCTAGTACAAAAACATATATATTTTTTGAAAATAAGGGCTGGTGAAGCTTTCATAAATGAAACTGCTGAATACAATGGGGGGACGTGAAGCCTAAACCCCGAACAATTAGTAACAAGAGAACATTCCGAATACTAACAAGAACCTACACTAATCCTATGTATTCAAACATGCACCAACTAGCAAGGGTTGACATACCAGACATCTGGGCAACTCCATTTGCTTCACAACGGTGACATACCGGAAAGATACAGCTCATACAAAGCCATAGGAAAATTAAACCTGCTTTCCCACTATGCTGCCGACCAGAACAACCTCTGGCGACACTTCGTTTTATCCTGCCACTAGGGGTTGCATCCATTTGATAATAGATCGCCTCCTCTCCAAGATAGACAGAGCACTTTGAGTGCAGACACATGCATTCAGCCCGACCCTCCCTACAATACCTTGATAGGGACTTATTTTAAGCAAAATTGAAAATAAACTTAAACCAAAACATGTAAAAAATAAAACCCAGAACTGAAAATGAAAGGCAGCCCAACAAGGGCCCAAAAAAGTGGCCTTGGACCACCAACCAACCCAACCCAGAAGCTCCCACCAACCTGCAAGCGTCCAACCCGAGTGTCGCAGGCCCCGTGTCTCCCCTACACCACCGCTACCTAGTTGGCATCTGACGACGACTACCGCCCAAAAATTTGAAGCCCACTGGACTAGGGTAGATCTTGGTTTAGATCGCTTCAACACCAGATCAACGATCACAGTCCCTTCCATCGCTGCACGCGCATTAGGCCGCCATAAACACCGCCACTCACCGCCCATGGTAGCTTTCACCAACCCACGCCTAACCACCGGGCACCACCACCTGCACAGTCGCTCGCCATTCCGCAACCCAGATCGAATTCGATCTGAATCGGATCCCTAAACCTTCATTCCATCATCCTGTTCCTGGTTTCTTCCACCCTCTTTGGACCCAGTGCTCAGCCATTGAGCCGCCCCTTGGCACGAGTCCCATCTGGCCACGCTCATCACCCGTTGTCTAGGCCAGTGGCCACCGCAGGCATGGAGGGTGCAGCCGAACGAGAAAGATTTCTCTCTTAGGGTTTTCCTCTATTAGGATTTCTCTGGTCCCTCCACAAGATTCAAAATTTTGGGAGAAAAAAAAAACATATTTATAGAATTGAGAAAAATGTTGAAGAACTGAAATTCATCCTTAAAGAGGAACAAAAACCTCTTGATTATTTGAGCATCGGTTAGATCCGCACATCACTGGTATCAGAGCTTGCTGAAAAAGCTCAAAAGGGGAATCCCCAATGGGGACAATGTCTGAATTGATATTAGAGAAGTTGAATTCTCTACTAAAATGTTCTGATGCGAAACATCAGAACCTGATACAAGAAGTATCTAGATGTCACGATCATCTAGAAAAGTTACCAGATATAATCTACCAATTAGAAAAATTGGAAAACAAAATAGATTATATCAAAGAACTTCCTAAAATGGAAGAAGAACAGCTAACAAATGTTGGCAGAAAAATCAATAAACAAGGAGAAATGCTGGATTCTATGAAAAATATACTGAAGGATAAGAAAAAGCCTCCAGTAAAATCAAAGAAAGCTAATAGATTCAAACCATTAGAAAAACCTTAGAAGAATCCTGCTCTGAACATGATTTTTTTAGAACCTTCTACTAGTCTGTCTAGTATCAGATATGAAAAGCCAAAGCACTTGGTAGCAAGAGATGTTAAGATGATGAGCATCTTTGGAAAAAAGAAAGGAGTACAACTCCTAAATGCTAAAGAATTTGAATACAATGAAATAGAACAGGAGGTGAAAAACTCCGCAATTCCAAAATTAGATTTCAAACAAATCTATAAAAGAGGAAAGTTTGAACTGATGGACTACCATTATTTCAAATTATTGGAATTTACAACTCCCTCTACAACAGGAGAAACAGATCTCTTGATGACCACTCCTCAAGAAGTTGCCAGAGCAAAGGCAAAAAATTATCAATTTATGCATATTGGAGCAGTCCAAGTTGGCATAAAATTCCTGGCTCGAGAAGGCATAAACTGTTCAGTTCTATGTGTCTTACAAGATAATAGACTAACAGATTTTCAAGCTAGTCTGTTGGGAACACTTGAAGCAGCATCTTTATGCAATCAGCTTGAAAGATGCAGCCCACTGTCTAAGACTGAGAGTCAAGACAGACGGTATATCAATGAAAGAAAATATGCAAGAACTTGCAATAATATACAGAATATACTATAAACTGATGAGTACCACAGTAGAACCTAAGACAAGGATATCGAACATCCCAGGTCTTACTACTGGATTCCTCTCCAGTTAGAAGAACCATTCACAACAGATTCACAAGGTTACTTGGATTGAAGTAACTTTTCCTATTGAATGGAAATTATCTGGTCCAAAAAGACCACCAAAAAGTGCCAAAGCAGAAATTTATGAAAGCAGAAGGGCTAAATACTGTTTAGTACCCTGTGGTTTGGGTCAAAAATCAATTCAGTCCCTGGACTTTCAATTTCATCAAAAACACCCTCATACTATCATTTCTCATCCAATAGACCCCTCCGTCATGATTCCGTCAAATAGAACTGTTAAGTAGCTGATGTGGCATGCCAACTTGACACTAGTGGGGGCCATATGGCAGGCAAAATTCTAAAATAAAATTTCAGAATTTTTTTTTTGATGACAAAATTGCAGAAAATTTGAAATAACAAATTCTGGGAATTTTTTTTTTTAATTTTACAAAGCAGTGACATTGATATTTCCTTCCACACAAATCCAAAGACAAATAGATTCAACTAGATCATTCCCCCGCGCGATGCCGCGGGTTCTTTTTTTTCTTGAATTGAACAGTATATTTACATATTCCAAAAATTGAAATTCTTAGCAAGACCCGGTATGCTAACCAAGCTTATCTATTTACATTTTTTGAAAAATTGCTATTCTAACCAACATTGTCTTTTATATGTTGGTTACAAAAATAGTTGGTCTTAAGAAAAATATATTACATTTGTAATCTTAACCAAAAGTTTTACATTAGTTCTTCGGAGTTGTCCACGGTTGGCTGTGACTGGTTCACTGCAAGTCATAATAGTAGTAAGTCATCACAAAATAAAAACTAACAGACAGAAAAGAAGAGTAAAGGAATGGTTCCAAAACACAAAGCAGATTTGCAATTTTTTTTTTCCAGTTGAGAACAAAGGGGCAATGTGATTTATAGCTACATATCATTGAGATAAAGCACGAAGATTCCATGATAGCTAATGGTCTAGATCTAAGCAAGGGTAATTTCTTTCAGACTTTGATTTAGGCATGATAGAGCTTAATATAGTTTACTACAATTGTAGATCAAATTTTCCAAGAAAGAACATAACACTGAAAACAGAACCTAATGTTTGGTATTGAACAGGAAATGATCATTGACTGGTGTGTATGCAAGATGTTGATTTTGTTGGAAGTTGTAGGAGTTTAGTTGTGGAGGAAAACAGGAAACGTACACATGGATAGGAAATATTGAGGAAAAGGTATAGTAGTTTAGTCGAATTCAAATATGTTGTAGCAGGAACTCTTCTACAGATGTTCAACAGTATCATAATTGGTGACTCAAAGTTGATAAGATTGCCATGAACAAAACTTCATCTGCAACTTCCTTTGTCTTCTGAACTCATATATATATAAATTACGAAAGTGGGTAAAACTTAGAAATTGCTCAGCTAAAGCAACCAAGAGAAATTTCATAAACATATAACTAACCGCTTCATTATCTAATTTGGTAGGATGCAGCTCTCTATATTTTTCTTGTAATTTCATCTCCAAATCCTGCATGCATGGCCTGCTCCTTTTCATGGAGTTGCTCCTAAAAAGACATGTCAACTGCTCCTAGTCACTCATGGAAGCTGGGATTTGTTACACTATAAATCAAAATAAGTATGCTACCAGAGCTTGTGTAATAGCTACAGCTTGTGAGTTCTACGACAATTCCAAAATATACATTGTAAAAAAGGAATTTTGTATTTTCATTATGCTAGTAATGGAAAAGAAATTTTGTAAAGGAATAGGTTCTGAATGGTATATCTCACCCCTTCATACTGGCTCCATGGGGGTTTTGAACTCGCCATTTGAAGAATAGTACATCCCAAGCTCCATATATCCACTGCGAGACTATAGCCATTTGTATTCATAAACAACCTGAAGTCAAGATTACATGAACCATGAGAAACTAAACTAAAGTAGACAATGCTAAAGTAAGAAGTACTACATGTATAACACCAATCTGTGAAAATTGAATTGTTACAGAAACTACAGGCCATATTTCTTTTTCTGTTAAGTCTGCCAACACCTTAGTTGCTGGAGAGTAGGTTCTTGTGTTTTCGAAGACTAATGAACAGCCCTTGAGAAGTTGAGATCAAGATCAAGGTTTTAAATATCGGTATTTTCATATCTATCGGTATTTTGAAAAAGGGAGATATCGGATATATCGTGGATACAGTGTACGAAAATATCGTTTTTGAAAAAAATCAATTTATTAGAAATTTAGAACTACATATAAATACCTATAAAGGGATAATAAGGATGAACCCAACTAGATGACTGATCATATACTTCTCCATATTGATTATATCCATAAGCATCATAACCAAATTGATTGTTGCCTTCATGAGATTCATTTGAGATCCCACTGCGCTCTGTGCCTAAACTGATAGAGTAAAAACTTAAGGCAATTGAAGAAACATCAGATGTGGTACTTTGATCATCGGTTGCACCTCTAGTCCTCCTCCCATAACGGGTCTTCTCTTGAGCACCATGACCAGCTGTTCTCACTCTGTGGTCTTCATCTTGGGTGGCATGATCAAAATTACCTTCACAGGTAAATTGGAATCCTCCATCCACAGAAGATTGTCCATATTCATATATTTCACCTCCACCACCTGTTCCGCTTCCACCATCTCCACCATCATCAGAACTATCTGGAGTTGCTGTACCACCC
>BDJD01001263.1:41661-51813 GCA_002564525.1 Rosa multiflora
TTTTTTTTTTTTACCTCAAATTTTACAGATATTTTTTCACTTTATTGGGATATATCGCAAATATCTAATATATCGGGGATATTTGACAATGTCGGAAAAATTTCGCAGAAACAGTGATAGATAAGATATTTACCCCCTAAGATATATCGGTCCGTCGAAAAAAGGAGATATCGGGGGATATATCAGAAATATCGCAGAGATTTAGAACCTTGATCAAGATGTCCAATCAATCGAACCTTTCAAACTGCACAAGTAAGGAAAAATTCAAAAATCATGCACCTTCATAAACGGGAAATGGATCAAACATAAATGAATAATCCTAGCAAACATAAAATGAATAGTCCTAGATGGATAGATTTGAGAATCTCATATCCATGATGGATTTCCCTAATTTATCAGAACTCTAATCAAAACAGAAAACCCAGTTTCAAAGTTAGTATCTTTCTCTATCCAAACCAACAGATTAAACCTAAAGTTTATTCATTCTCATCTAAATTTTTAACACACCCTCTCTACCACAAATTTAGACCATCAATTTCACATCTTTCACGAAATTTTTTAAACACTGAGAAAACCCAAGACTCCAGAAATGTGAAAGACCAAAGCTTTCATATCAAATTGGTCTCCCAGATCATCCAACCTATCCAAAACCCCATCAGTTTCAAGCTCCAGCAGTTTGTGAAGCTATTTAGTTTTTAGCATAAAAATTATAGATCTAGTAAATCTAGCTTAACTTCCAATTCATCTCAAACATAAATGAAGAATCTAATCTATGTATTGAAATTGAAGTAAAGGAAAAAATGGAATAGGAATAAGGGGATGAGGGGGGGGGGGGGTGACCTCATCTTTGAGCATGTGAAGCAAGGTCTTGCCGGCATTATCGAGCCCGAGGAACAAGATCTTGGCCTCCTTCTGCCACAGACCGAGGGAAGCAAGCACGCTGTAGAACCAGTCGAAGAAACATGATGACGTATGCGGATCAGAGCCTCATCAGATCGCACCGTTCAAGGACTCTAATGACAAGCCCTCATCTCTGCAATTCTGGAAAATTAAAAATTGCAAAAACCCAGAATCAATCCTCATGGATTACATCCAGATCGACGCTGATGAAGTCCCGATGACGCTAGAGAATACCCAAACTCAAAGATTCCGATTCTGATTGCGATAGCATCCACTCTGAATCCGAGTCCGATTGCTAATCGGAGTCGCCGGTTTTCGATTCTTTTGGGGCTTTCACTACAGACGAAATGATGACTAGAGTAGTGGGTATGGAGCGTGAGACTATTACGAAGAGCTTCGTTTCTGGTATGGGAACAGCCGACGGAGAAACCAGAGTGGTGAGATTGGTTGGTTCAGCAGATCTAAGGATGAGATTGCTGAGAAACCGAGGGGGGAGAGAGAGAGAGAGGGAATCAAATTTGTTATTTCAAATATTCTGCAATTGTCATTAAAAAAAAAAATTCTGAAATTTTAGTCTACAATTTTGAAATTTTGCCTGCCATGTGGGCCCCACCAGTGCCAAGTTGGCATGACACATCAGCTACTTAACGGCTCCATTAAACGGAATCATGACGGAGGGGTATATTGGATGAGAAATGATAGTGTAAGGGTGTTTTTGATGAAATTGAAAGTTCAGGGACTTAATTAATTTTGGACCCAAACCACAGGGTACTAAACAGTATTTAGCCCAAAGCAGAAATACCGGAGATATCAGTCTAAAATTTGAGGATCACAGAAAAAGTGACGTATGTCTTGAAAATGTCAAGATAAACAAAAATCATCTCAGAAGATGCTATAACACTAGAGAAACTAGTGTTAGTGGTACCAAATTCACTGTTGAAGAACCAACAGATCCTATTACGGAAGAAGAATTAGAAGCTGATCTAAATAGACCAGTAAATATGCTTAGAGCAAAAAAGCTCTATAAACTCTATGATGAAGCAGAATCCTGCGAAAATATTGAACGATTAGAACAACCAATCGAAGAAATGAAAAACTTTAAAACAAGAAAGGTAAGAAGAATCCTTCCTTATCAAGGTATACAAATGGAAGATGGAGAAAGCTCCAAAACTTTCATCATTCTAGAAAAGGGAAAACTGAAACTCCATGTGTAGAAAGCTCCTACAGGCAGAAAAGAAGAAACAAATTCTCAAAGATTTGTCCCAGAAGACAATATGACTAGGGTACCAATCACAAATTATGGTATATGGCTAAATCTAGACAAGGCTCTAGATAAAAGAAAAGCTATTGACCAATGGGTAGATAGCCTCATGATGGCTGCTGCTCTGACCCTTGGCAAATTTGAAGCACAAGATCTTCAAGAATATTTTGAAACTACCCTCACTGGAGTAGCCAAGAAATACTACTTGTCTTTCAAAGAAACTACCAGAGGAAGAGACTGGTTGGAAGAAATAAAAAACTCGAAATCACCATATAATTTTGTAGTACCCCTGTACGATCAATTCTGTGAAGATCTCTCAAACCTAAGTGAAAAGGCTAAAGAAGCAGCCAAATCTAACTTTTATGTTCTCAAAATCTGTGACATGAGATATTTTGAAGAGTATCTAAATGAATTTCAAGAATACTACTGTACAATAGGTGAACTAGAAAACATTGATCTAGTAAACCTGTTACATAGAAAACTTCCTGAACCATGGAGAACAGCTGTGAGAGAAAGCATAGCTGAAAAACCAATTGAAAGATTTTCAGTTGAAGGAATTGCTAACAGAATAAGGCAATTATTAAAAGAATAAGGGAAAATCGTCCGTACGGTACCTGACATTTGGCCCATTCTAAACTTCAATACCTCACGTTCAGAAAATATCAGAACGGTACCTGACATTTTGACCCCGACCGAAGATGGGTACCTGGGGCCGTCAGCTCCGTTACGGAGCGTTCCTAAATTCAAATTTTACCTAAACTAAACCCCTAACCCTTAACCCTATCATGTTACCCTAGTCTGGTCCATTTCCCTATTTTTTTTATCTAATTCATACTCTCTCTCTCTCTCTCTCTCTCTCTCTCTCGTCCCCATTAAAACCCAGAAACACCATGGTTTCCATCTTTACCATGATGCTTGATATTTACCTACACATAATAACACGTCTGAATCATCACCCAAAAATGGCTACACATTCTAATCATATTCAAATACAAACACCCATAACTGATCAAAAAGAAAAAAAAAATTATACCAACATGCACCCAGAATCCTTACCGCCAATGAAAGACAACAGCTTGAAGAATGAACTGGGTGTTGTCACAATAGGTGAACTAGAAAATACTAATCTAGTAAACCTGTTACACAGAAAACTTTCTGAACCATGGAGAACAGTTGTGAGAGAAAGCATAGCTGAAAAACCAATTGAAAGATTTTCAGTCGGAGGAATTGCCGACAGAATCAGGCAATTACTAAAAGAACAACGCAAAGCGAATATTAGAGCCAAAATGGCTAAGAAACAGCTCAAAGGAGTAGAAAACTTCTGTTACAGAATACTGGATATGCCTACCAACTGGGGTTGTCATGAATCCAAGTTTCGTAAGAACAAAAAAAGAAAAGTACTACTCAAAAAGGTTCAGAAAGAATGAAAATAAAAAAGACTGGAAGTTTAAGAAAAGCTCCAAATTCAAAAAACAAGATGAAAATCCAAAAAAGAAATTGTTCAAGAAAAAGAAGAATCACCAAAAGAACCATAAGGATAAACAACCAGGCAAGAAAGCTTGCAGATGCTAATTATGTAAAGCTGAAGGGCACTATGCCAATAAATGTCCAGAAAAAAATAAAAGATCTACAAAAGCTCTATTCGAAGAATACGAGCCTATAGTAGAAACAGTAAATATGAAAGGCTATGAAATAGCTTATTTTGATGAAGAAGATGATGACAGGTCAATTTACTCTGCCTAGTAAGAAGAATCCTCATCTGATTTTGAATTAGATTTTGAAGTAGAATATTTAGAATCTAGACAGATGAATATTCTGAAAGTCAAAAATTGGGAAGTAAGCCAGACAGAAGCAATAATGTCTTCATATCAGGTTAACCCTGGTATATTCATTTGTGACTACTGCTTATGTCATGAAAAGAATGGACTTCCCATGTTTTGTGAAGAATCGAAAAAGACTTATCACAAAGCATGCTTCATAGCTAAAGTAAGAAGAAAAACCAAGAATGGTCTTATCAGCCAACTGGTAGAACAAGAATATGAAGAATATTTCAGTGAACAAAAGGAGAAAAAGATAGAAACTTTATTCCAAGAATTTGTTGAATCTTCCTCAGAAATAAAGGAAGAAAAGATCGATAATATAGAATTGGTTGAACCACCAGAAAATATTCCAGAAGAATGTAAACCATTCATTCCACAAAAACAAGCTCATGAAAACGAGCTTCAACAATTGAAAATCATCTCTACCAGTAAATACAACAATTACATAGAGATTGGATTAAAATTCCCTAATCACAGAAAATATCATCTACATGCATTTGTAGTTAATGGATCAGGATTCATAGTTGCAAAGAGATTTGCAATTCTAGAAGAACTCTGGAAAGAAGATAATAAAATAATAGCTACTAGTGTCCAGTTTGATGGAAGCCATTTAACCATGAAAAAGGTAGCTAGAGATGTTCATATCACCATTGGTGGAGGAACATTTATCATCAATACTCTTTGGCAATCAGAAGGCTAATGATCAGATTTCTTGTTGGGAAATGATTTCTTTCTCCAACATAGATTTGTTCAACATGAAGAAGCTATGGGCTTCAGAAAAGGAAACAGAATGTTTTGGGCCGATAGACTAACCCAAGCAAAAAGTGTAGTAAGTCTAAACTTTAATACTCAATATCAGAGATCACAACGAAATAGTGGTGATTATAAGGCCTACAAGCCCAGATTTGAACCTGTGCTACAAATAAAACAACAAGGGGAATTACTTGTTGAAGAATCTTCTGAAGAAGAAGAAGAAGAAGAAGAAGAAGAAGAAGAAACTAGTGAAGATAAAGAAGCTAGTTTCATCCATGAGCATAACCTCAAGCACTTCCAGAATAAGCTTGAGTCTCAGAAAATTCCTACTCTTGATAAAATCAAGAAAATGCTAGAACAGAATATAGATGTTGACCCTCAGAAATTTTGGGAAAAAGACCAAGTGGTATGTGAATTAAGATTACATGATATGAATGCTATTTGTCATGTCAAAGTCATTCCTCAGTACAAACAGGAAGATAAAAAAGAATTCAGAAAAGACATTGAAGTTCTCCTGAACAAGAGATTAATTCATCCATCCACTAGCCCCCATCATGCTCCAGCATTCTACGTGAGAAATCATGCAGAAAATATTAGAGGAAAATCTAGAATGGTAATTGACTATAGAGATGTCAATTAGAAGACCGTTAAAGATGGTTATCAAATTGCTCAAGTACAAGTACTGATCAACCAGCTCAGAGGAGCTAAAGTCTTTTCAAAATTCGATGCAAAGTCGGGTTTTTGGCAAGTCAAGATGCATCCAGACAGTGTTCCCCTCACTACATTTGGAACACCACAAGGTCATTATGAATGGTTAATAATGCCCTCTGGCCTAAAACAAGCCCCTTCAATTAGCTTCCAGAGAAAGATGGATGACATCTTCAAACATGTTGCTGAATTCTGTGTCGTCTACATTGATGACATTCTTGTCTTCTCCAAAAATAGAGAAGAACACATGAAACACCTCTATGAGGTTGTAAAGCTGATAGTTCAGCATGGAATCATCCTAAAATCTGGAAATTCTCAGACAGAATTCCTGATGCTAAGAGTCTAGAAAGATCCTTAGGAGTCATTAATTATGGGAGAGATTTCATTCCCAAAATCTCAGGACTAACATCAATGTTATCCCCTAAAACAAGTTCCAAAAGAAAATGGAACTTCACAGAAGATGGTGAAAAAATTGTGAAGCAGATAAAATCCCTCTACAAGAATCTCCCTCCTCTACAACAACCAGAAGAGAATGATGAAATAATTCTCCAAACAGATGCTAGTGATCATTACTGGTCCGGTGTTGTTCTGGCAAAAACGCTTGGAACTAACATTGAAAAGATTTGTAAATTTTGTAGTGGCAAGTTCAGCCCTGCAGAACAAAATTATCGTACAGGAGAAAAAAAAATTTGGCTATTAAGAAAATAATTTTAAATTCTCCATCTTTTTTAGGAAAACCCTTTACTGTACGCACCGATTGTACTAGAGTAAGAATTTTAAAAATTTTAAACTTGATAAAGTTACTGATAGAGGAAGATTAGCAAACTGGCAATTATTTCTTAACCAATTAATATGATTATAATGTTGAATTAATTGCAAGAAACAAGAATTATCTTCCAGACGGATCTTAACAAGAGAAATGACAATGTTCAGCCGAAGAGAAGGCGACGAAGGTCGCAATCCCAGAAACAGAAGAACAGGGAAAGAACGTGAACAGGCTGAGGAATCCAAAGAAAAAATCCTCAAAAGATTTCTGCTAGGTCCTAAAGGACTAGCCATAACTGATCAATCCTAGGGTAAATGATTGGCTAGCCCGTCTCAAACGGCAAACGGTAAAGGCTCATCAAGACCGTTAAAGGCTGTTGCTTTGCCAAAAAGCAAATAAACTCCAACTAGAGTTATAAATGTTTTTAATTATGAATTAAAAACCTTTGCTAACCCTATGTTCAGAACTGGGAGGAGGTTAGCATACCACCAGAAGGCAATTTTAGATAATCTCTTATATGCCTTTCAGGAAAGAAACAGTGGAATCATGTTCCCAGCTCTCTTTGCATTAGCTGAAGAACTCCATGAAAATGATAGACCACAGTTTGAAGAAGTTAATGAAAATACACAGCAGAGTGCTCTCCAGAATGAAAGAATTCAGTATCTTGAAGACCCTGAAAGCGCTAGAGTTCCTGTTTTAGCACTAAATTAGCACTAAAAGAATCAGACTGGTTCGACTTTCATAATCTCATTGGAAGTCATAATTCTGACTCATTTCCTCCAACTCTCTTCATAGTCCCTGGACCTTATGTTGGAAGATATGTAGTCAATGTTCAGAGTGAACATCCTCAAGAACACAAGCTTTGGTTGGCCATTATATCCTACACACGCAGGCTTGGATGAAGGCTATGTCCCTGGAATATATCAAGAAGATTATTGAAGAAGATACAGAAAACACATTCCTGGCAGCAGGACAAAAAATTATTGTTACTGCTTATGACCATCTTGAAGTTATTAGCAGCGACCTTTTCCTATCTCTCAAAAGAAAAGAGATAGACTCCACATTAGCATGTCTACAGTGGATCGAGAAGCTTGAAAATGACAACCACTACAAGATGTATGAAGATACAGACGTAGAGGAAAATGGAACCAAAGCAAGGATGGAAAGCAACTCTTTTGTCCTTGGTCACAACTCTGAAACAGATGAAAACATGTGAAGCAGCAGATGTAAAAAGCACCGAAAGCAACTTTGGCATTTTCCCTAAAAATGCTTTTTGATTTTCAAAAAGAAGAAGGTGAAAAACATTTCACCTAAAGGAATCTGCTTTTCATCAATCGACCTCAATCATCAGGAGCACTCACGAGAGCATAAAATAATGGAGTTGTTCTGTACATTTTTATGTTTTGAATTTCAGTTTGAGTTCCGCTCCCTATATAAGGAGCCTTAGGTTTTTGTTTGTAAGGCATCAGAAAATTGAGCGAAAGAGTCTTCTCTCAAGAAGTAAGAAAGCCATAGTATCAGTGTGCTCTTTCCGGTCTAGTGTGGAGTAGTGTGCTTTCTTTCTCAAGTAAGTATCTATAATCATTCTCATGGATAGCTAAATAGCTTTTTAGTTGTTTACCTGAGAATGAGGCTCTGAATTTCTAGTCTGTAATTATTTTTAAATAAATAAATTCATATTGCTCATCCACTTCGTCATTTTCAAACTTTGTATGTTATTTTTTATTATCGTTTAGCCTAAATTCATGTATTGCCTCTAAGTCTAGATTTGTTGTTTCTAAGAAAGATTTGTCTCAGCTTATATAGAAACAAGCAGTAGTGATTCTGCCTGTTAAAGTAACCGTTAGGTGAAAAACTTGGGCATGTTGAAGGATAGTTTTGTTTTTTTCAAAAGATTGAACAAGTTTTTCTAAGAAAAAGTATATTTTGGACCTAAAAGTCAGCATAGGATACATTAGGCACTACTTTAGAAAATACTACCCCTATGAGTCTTTTCCTTTAAGATTTGTGTAAATTGGCACAATACAAACTTGTTGGTGCAAGTGGGCAAAATACTAAGGATTTATGGGTATACAGGAAATAACCCTATAAAAAACTCATTCCTGCAGCATCGCGCGGATTCGTTATCTAGTATTAGTGATGCAAATAAACTAGGAGAAGGAGGGTTCGGGGACGCCTAAAAGGTAAAAGAAAATACTACACAATTACATGCTTTGTGAAATTTTTTAATGTTAGTCCTTGAACAGGCAATTCTAAACAATGGGAAAACAGTTGAAGTAAAGAAATTAGCTATTCTCTAATCAGACAGGGCAATGACAAGTTTCGAAAATGAAGTCAAGCTTATAAGTAATGTACATCACCGGAATCTAATTCGGCTTCTTGGATGTTGTAGTAAAGGACAAGAATTACTTCTGATTATCTTATATATGAATACATGGCAAACAACAGTCTGGACAAATTCTTATTTGGTAGTCTTCTGCTCCTAGCCCTGGCTAGCTCTAAATCCATGAATATAAACAAATATAAATAAAATGTGCACATGATATATTTCATTCAACTTTAATGTTCATTTGCCCATTTCAAGGTTCTTTCTTCTTCTTTTTTCCATGGAAGTAGGTCAGAAAAGAGGCTCTCTCTCAACTGGAAACAACGGAATAATATAATCTTCAGTACAGCCTGTCTACACGAGGAATTCCATGTATGTATAAAACCCAGCAACATTCTTTTGGATGATGGTTTTTAGCCAAGAACAGATTTTGGGTTGGCAAGACTTTTACTCGAGGAACCCTTCTGGGCCTAGTGCTAGGGTTTCCCATTCGTCTGGGCTTCTGATTGGTACATGGTACAGTCGGGCTGCTTGGCTGGATTTTTTTTTTTTTAAAATTATTTATTTTTATATAAGAATTCATTTTCCTATTTTTTTTTATTATCTCAATGTAATCAATTTCATTCATCTCAAGCCAGAATGGCACGGATACATACATTCCCTTGCCAACTCTAGGGCAAGTTTAGGACATGGTATGCTAGCACTACCCATTAGACAACCAGTGCTCACTTATTATAAGCAGACCCATAACTATGACAAAACTAGGACATAGTAAATAGGCAGAGTTCGACAAAAATTTAAAATTTCTCCTTATTATCCAAGCAAGGACAACGAGGTTTTGCTGGCTCCATCCTCTCGAGTCCCAAATTCGAAACCACATAGATCCAGAGCCCAAGAATTGACCCCAACTTTGTTTGGATGCCCAAGAAGGTTTCTGCACCCAAACAGAATTAGGCCTAAAACAAGACTTGGGCTACAAAATTGATCTTAACACCCAACCCAATCTGGGTTGGCCCACTGTTGCACCGTTCACACTCACAGTCCCTGAAGCTTGGTTCCTGCGATCGACGATCAACGTCCAGAAGCTCCTTCGCCTCTCCAGTTCACCTCCGTTCGCCGCCGCGAGCCTTGCCATACTCCTCGTCGATCCACTCTGACCCATCAGAATAGTTTTGATCTAGCATAGGCCCAGCTCGACTTCGGTCACCGACGTCCAAGCCTCTGCCACCCCCGTCACAACACCCACAAACCGGTATGCCGCTTGGGGTGCAAATTGGAGCACGGAAGGTATGTATCCCAACCAACCAGCATCGGCCCCTGCTTTGTCGCCAGACGCCATAGCCGGCGTACCTGGAAACGCCCAGCTTCGGGCCGCCTCCACTGCTGTAACTGACACGAGGCATGTCGCCGTCGTCCATTGGAAACTGAAACCTCTTCCCTGCCATGATTGGACCATTTGCATCTGCGTTGCCGGCATCCTCACCAATGTTGCCAGCTTCAGACCAGCCTTAAGCCTTGCCCTGCTCGTCGGATCCGATCCGGATCTTGATCGAAATCCTTCCCAGTCACGGGACTCCAGCGCAAGAGTCCGGCTATTGCAAAACCACCCCCCCCCCCC
>BDJD01001263.1:55243-83132 GCA_002564525.1 Rosa multiflora
CAGTCTATCAACTTTTTAAAGAGTCTGTGGACTTTTCAAAAAGTCTGTCATTTAAAAAAAGTCTGCACAAATCCAAATACAATACACCCCCCTAAATAACATATCGCCAATTTAGGGTTTACATTGGAAGAGAAAATTTTTCTCAAGTTGAAGACTATTACAGTTCGTAGAGATAAGAAGATATTTTTTTTCCCTTATTTGTATCTTTATTGGTAATTTGACATGATTACTTGAAAAAAGTGAGAGGTCTAAATACCAATTTTGGAGGTATGAATAGAAACTCCCAAATTGTATTCCAATATTATGACAAAAAATCAATTTGGTTTAGTGAGGAACGAATCCTTATTTCCGGTAAAAATCTTTTCTTTTTTTTTGGATAGCTAGATATTTGGAAATAATATTAATCAATTTAACAATTTGAAGAAAATAAAGGAATGACTTGTTTGGAAAGAAATCCTTATATACAGTATACTCAAGGTAAGATATTAATTCTAGGATTTGGCTTTTATTGTATATTTTTAAAAATAATAAATTCTAACATCGAATCTCAATCTTTTTAAATCTTGAGTAGAATGTAAGAGAACCTAATCAGATTCTAACGCATCAAATGTGAATATTTTTAGCAAATATTTCATGCATAGGTGGCGCACAAGATCATGCATTGAACCTGAAAATATTCCTAGAAGCTAGCCTTGAAGAAAAATTACTCTTACCGTATTAGCAAGTATATAAGGAGCATTGGGGGCGTCATAATACACACATCTTTGACGGGACACAGAGCCCCAAAATGACTGGTTCTTGCAACCTTAACCTTGTCTTCGGTTGCCTTATTTTCATCAGTTTTCCAGTTGTGTTTTCAGTGGATGGTGGTCTTCCGACGATTACTGTTATTAATGACGTCACACCGGCACAGGCTGTAGAGTTTTCACCAGAGAAGTTGCCTAACGCCACGATCAAAGCGGGTGCGGATTACAAGTTGAGCATAGCAGAGAATGTTAGTCAAAGTGGCGTTGCACTGAGGGAGGACTTTTACATTGCAGCTTTTGACTATTATCAGCCTTCTCGAGACTACGGTAAAACGGTGTATTGGTTGTTGAATAAAGATGGGATTCATCTGAGTTGGGATAAATCTACATGGAAGAAAATTGTTAAATGGACTTTTAAAGAATGACTTTTTTTTCTTTCTTAATAAGAATAAAATCAGCTACATGGCTGGATTGATTCAGTTATGTCTGGTTGTAAGTACTACAATAAGTAGAATGCATTGTTATGCAAGTTAATTCAATGCCTTGTCTTTGTAAATACAAATTCGCCGCACTAATACTATTAACTGAAGAGGTTATTCGAAAAAAATTTGATTTCTTGATGTCGAATTAGCTGAAAACAAATCCGTGTTGAAGAAATTTATTGTTGATGCATGCTAAATTGTGATATATAGGGCGTCTTTTTGAGGGAGAACAAACAATTAGGGCTAGTTTGGGATTGCTGTGACTTTTAAAAAAAACCCCATAATTATACATGCGTGATCGTTTAGTCATCAATATCAAATACCTGGAAACTTTTTCCCTTTAAACTACCCACATATTGATGCCCTAAGCCCACTATGCCAATATTGACTCGCTCCACAGAGTCATATATTACATAAGCTTACGAATTAAATTGTCAACAACAAACTAATAAGTAAAATGCTCCTCAGAGCTTACTACAAGCGGAAGTCGTAACAACGGTAAAGTCACAAAATTTGCTTCCTACCGTAATGCTGTCAGCACGCCACCTCAGCTTCAGCCACGATTATCCTGACCTGCAGGATTAACCCCTACACCATTCCATTGAATAGTGCACCGGGTTGCCACACAACAAACCCGATAAGCTTATGAAGCTCGTATGAGTAAACTCAAAACCACAAAGCAAAACACATTTCTTAAGTCATCACAACCTAAACAACGATAAGCACACATCTCGCACTTACAACCATCAATTCCATATCCTTCCATATCGTGCTTACATAAGTCAACTGGTGACTAAAGCCTAATGCTCAGATCCTTAATCCTAGCATCCAATTACACAAATTTCGGTCAAACAAGACTTCCTCAAGCAATGTTTGACGCCATCCTAACGCCCTATGGCGAATTCCATAATCACATTCATTCCCTCCCCACTAGAAGCCTTTGTTATCAACATGACATCAAAGGTGAAAAGCAATGAATCACCTTCTTATCCTCACCACAGAGTACTATTCGTCACCACTATGGCCCTTAAGATAAATCAAAGCATCAATCAATAAATCAAGAAGAAAACAAGGCAATTACAATTCAAGCAGCAAGCAAAACAATTCATAGTAACCCCTGCATATAATTTAGTTCAGGGAGTCACACTAAGTCAAGCAATTCAAGTCAAAGTAGTCATCGTAACCCCACACTCTGACGTTCGTAGGTAATCCCGACCATCACAGCAGTCTTCTCAATTATTGTTAATTTAATAACAATTCAGCTCCGCTATCGAGCAGTCATCACACTGATCATCGCACAGATTCCACCGGTCATCACGCAGATATTCATCATCCTACTTGTCATCACACAGATTGCAATTGTCCAGCTGATCATCACACAGATTTCGCCGGTCATCACACAGATATCAATCATCACAAAGATTCATCACACTGATGTCAACGATTCATTACACAGGTATACCTACACAAGCTTCACATGGAAATCATCACAAAGATTCATCACACTGATTCCAACGATTCATTACACAAATATTCCTACACAAGCTTCACATGGCAATCATCACAAAGATTCAATACTTAATTTCACTATTTCTAACGATACTGAACTCAGTACGTCATATGCTGCCCATAACACAACAATTGCACCAATACATATATATTTCAGGTAAATATATATATATATATATACACACACACACATAGTCATTCACTCAGGAATGCCACCAATACCAACTACAGTCATAGTTAACCTAATAACTCCAAGACAATAGGGTAATCGTGCTCATAACGAATATCGATCATGCTCATAACAAATATCATGAGATTTACTCACCTTGAAACTCCAGCTGCATCTTCAATATAGAACAAAGCAGCCAATCCACAACATAACCATCCAAAAATACTTCGTCAAATACCTAATCACATACGGTTTCAACTTAGTAACAATTCAAAAACGATTTAAGTCCGAAACCCCTGCTTAGAACTAAAATCCCCAAAGTGGCGCCAATCGAGGCGAAACCACATCCGAGACCTCCCAAAGTCTCCAGAATACTTCCACGATCGATATGTCCAAACCACAAGTCGATCGGAAGCTCGAATCCTCACGGATCGAATAAATCCACCGGTATGAAACCGTAAAAATCATAACATATATACACACACACATAGTCATTCACTCAGGAATGCCACCAATACCAACTACAGTCATAGTTAACCTAATAACTCCAAGACAATAGGGTAATCGTGCTCATAACGAATATCGATCATGCTCATAACAAATATCATGAGATTTACTCACCTTGAAACTCCAGCTGCATCTTCAATATAGAACAAAGCAGCCAATCCACAACATAACCATCCAAAAATACTTCGTCAAATACCTAATCACATACGGTTTCAACTTAGTAACAATTCAAAAACGATTTAAGTCCGAAACCCCTGCTTAGAACTAAAATCCCCAAAGTGGCGCCAATCGAGATGAAACCACATCCGAGACCTCCCAAAGTCTCCAGAATACTTCCACGATCGATATGTCCAAACCACAAGTCGATCGGAAGCTCGAATCCTCACGGATCGAATAAATCCACCGGTATGAAACCGTAAAGCGAAACCACATCCGAGACCTCCCAAAGTCTCCAGAATACTTCCACGATCGATATGTCCAAACCACAAGTCGATCGGAAGCTCGAATCCTCACGGATCGAATAAATACACCGGTATGAAAACGTAAAAATCATAACAATTCCATTCGAACTCCAAAATTTGCATATTATATATCGAAACGCTCGTATCAACGAGTAGAACATATATAATACCAAAAACAGTTCCTTACATGGCCGAAAAGCCACCAGAACGCCCCCACAGGCGGTGGCTCACCTCCGCAGCCGGCCAAAACTCCCAACATCAAAAAGTTCCATCTAAGCATGCTTGTGAATTTTCATAACTAGTTCGAAGTCAGAAAACAAGCATAAAGGATCGACAACTATCTCACAAGCTGTGGATTTCTGTTCAATCCGAGCTGAATCAAGTTTCACGTGAATCGATCCAAACAACCACCAAGGAACGATCAAGGAGGCTGCTCTGAGTTCCCCAAGCTCGGTTTGAAGCCTCGCCGATGTCAGAGATCGGAGAACCGATCAGGTCAGATTCCTCCAAAAGTGGTCGCCTTGCTACACTTCCTCCGCCTAGAATCGCCGCAAGAGGTTGCTACAGAGACGACCGCACGAGAGAGGCAAATCGATCTGTGCAGGTTTCGGGCCCGGAGGTCGCCGGAGATCGCTGGAAAAGCCTGGTCGGATCACTGGGTTCGGGTCGGGTCAGATGCGGGTGAGGAGAGAAAACGGAGCGTTTCTGATTTTTTTCCGGAATGGTGAAAGTAAAATGGAAATAGTAAATTCCAAAAGTAGAAACTCCTATTTATAGAACTTTCCCAAAACTTCCGCAGACCATAACTTTCTCATACGAACTCCGATTGACGCGTTCCACATGTCCACGAACTTGTATCGACAAGTTCTACAACTTTCGTGAAGGAAGTTTTTAGAGAATCCTAACGTATAGAAAGTCAACCTTTGTACCCCCTTAAAACCATACTTTTCAAATAATTAATTCGTCCAAAACACTTCCGCTCGGTCCACGAGCCACGAAACCGTCCTATAACCACGATTTAGATTCCGGAAAATCCTCAGAAAATAATGACGAATTTCTGGGGTACTACAAATCTGCTGCCAGTGACCTATAACTTTCAATTAAAGCTGTTTTTTATTTATTTACCAAACACAATAAAATCTAAAATTTTGAACAAAAACTGATTTTTTTTTTTAAGCGAAGCAATCCCAAACAGGGCCTTAATAACTAAGACCATGAATATAAGCTTCTTATTTTGGGTGATCACCAATTTAATTTCATTTCACAACAAGTCCCCATATTATTGTAGGTGTTAAGACAAGGCACCCACCGTTTTACTTTGGAGTGGTCTGGCATTGAAATCCAAACTCAAAAAGAAATTTCACTTCCAAAAAAAAAAGCTCTAAAAGAAATTCTCTATTTTAAAGTTTGGAGTTGTAAGCAACTCCAACAGATTCCCTATAATTTTTGTATTTTAAGGAAGCAAAGATCAAAGCTAGATATAATTTTTCTTCTCCAACTCTAACAGATTCCCTATTTTACAGCAATCTCTAAAATTTCCATATTTCTTTCATAAAATTTTAGAGATTGTTGTAAACTTAGGAAATTTTGTTTTCTCTTTCCTCACTATCCTTAAAATGGGGATAGTTATAGAAAATCTGTTGGTTTTCAATTTTTGGTGGGTTTTTACGGTTTCACGTTATGTATGGGTTTGATGGTCAAATGGGCATTGGTTATAAACAGAGTATTTGCTTTGTAAAGGTTGCGAATATAAAGAGCTAGTTTTAATTGAATTTTGCTCATTGAGTAGATATGAAAAGTGAAGCTTGAAAGTGGGTTTTAAGTTTGATTTACATATTTGCTGTTGCATCTATGTGGATACATTCATTTTAACTGAAATTGTTAAATTTTTGATGTGGTTTTTGTGTGTAGGATTCTATGAGGATATATTAGAGGAGCTGAGCAAGTATGGACATATCGAGAGCTTGAATATCTGTGATCAAATGGTATTTTTCTTCTCTATTTTCGGTAGGGTTTTGTTGTTAGGGTTTTTGTCCATTTACCCCATTTCTAGAGATTTTTTTCCCACTTACCCCATTAAATTTTTTTAATTTCCTCTTACCCAAAACATTCTAAGGAGATTTTCTCTAATACCCCATTAAGATTTTTTTTTTTTTTTTAATACCATTTTACCCTCACCCCTTTGTTACTTAGAGAGAGAGAGAAACAAAATGGAAGAGAGAAAAATCATAAGAGACTTCGCCGGAGCCCGATCACCAGGAGAGGGAATCCGGCCACCCACTACCGGCAGCAGAAATCAGGCTAATTTTCTCCTGAATCTGGTCGCCGAATTCCGATCACCAACCACCGCCCACCGAACTTTTCAGAAAACTTCACCAGAAAGGTTTATTGTCCCAATAGACATCTATTGTCTCCCAATAGATGGCCCCCCCAATAGACTTCTATTGTCCCCCAGTAGAACTTTCGGTTGCCAGAATATGAACTAATCTCCCAAAATTTAGACAAATAAAACTTTGTTTAAAGAAAAAAACAAAGAGATTGTATTAATTTAAAAACGTCAATTGCCCTCCAATAAACGCCTATTGTCTATTCAATTTTCTTTTTCTTTCCTTCTGCCCCATTACTTTAAAAAATAATAATAATAATAAATTATTTGGGTACCCAGAAACTGCTCTGGGCACCTGCATCTTCTTCTCCACCCATCTTCAACTTCGACAGTTGCAGCCTGGGACCGGATTTCTGGGAGATCAGATGCAGTCGAACTCGGACCGGCTTGGGGGCTGCCAGTCGCTCCGGTAAGGATAGGCTTGAACTGTAATCATGTGCAGTGCCATGAGAGAGATCAAGGTGAGAGAGGTCGAATTGATCTGGACCCGAATTGATCAGATTTCACGGGAAACCAGAGATTTTGTCTCTTTTCTGCTAAGGACGAGGACGACGAGGACATGGTGATATGAGATTCAGGTGTGATGCTAGAGTTCGACGCCGCACCGGATGTGGAGAGAGAGAGAGAGAGAAACAGGGAGAGATAGGGGAGGGAGAAAAAGAATTGTGCTGGAGACTGAGTTCGACCCGGTAGCTCCGACCGAAGCTTCAGGCGTGATGCCGGAGTTCGATGCCGCACCGGAGGTAGAGAGAGAGAGAGAGAGAGAGAGAGAGATGACTGTTAAAATGTAATTTATTAATTAGAATAAGGCTAAAATTGTCATTTTACTACAAATTGGGTTAGTGAAAATAAAAATTTGTTGCTGGGGTGAGTGGTGTTGAAGGAAAATCGACTTAGTGTGCCTAATCAAACTAGGAGTAGTAATAGGAGAGAATGTTCTAGAATTCCTTGTCCTACTCGGATTAGTTTTCCTTGTAACATTAGAACATGTACTTTGTAATCCCTCTATAAAGGGCTCCTATTCTCAATAGTAGCATGATAATTCTCTCTTCAATCTCTCTCGAATTCTCTCTTCTTTAAACACGTTATCACCATGAGCTTTAACCACAAAACAAAAAACCAAACCAGAAAAATCTTCAAAACCACCGCTGCCACCTTCTACCGTCACTGCCACCTTCTACAGTCGCTACCTCTGCCCAACGTGCAGCACGCCCCTGCGTCTCTGCTGCCCTTGCAGCCCCCTCGGACAGCCACCGAACCGGCCACCAAAACCGGACTTGCAACAACTGTTTTCTGCCCAAATTCCTGCAACCTTCTGCAGCAACTACAACCCACTACTGCCAACACCACCGAGCCATCCAAAGTCTCCTCCATTGATCAAAAATCGTCCAAGCTTCCATAAGTTCAAGAATTCAAGAATCAAGGTTTCAAACTTCAAATTTACAAGTAAGTATTTATAATTAAAGTTCCCACTTTCGTACTTTAATTTCTTCTTCTTTTTCTTCGGGGACTTGCAACTTCCCTTCTTCTACATCCCACATTTCTTAGAACGTGGGTTTGATTCTTGAGAAAGCGGAATCGTGGGGATTCACGCTATTAACGAACTAAGAGCGTTTGTAAGACTTCGGACTAAGAGCGTCCGCAAGCATCGATTTATGACCGTATAAACATCATTGTTTTGGTCTAATCCAATTATTCTTGGAAATCGATTTCTTGGTAGCATAACTCAGAAATCTTATTATTTAGTTGTCGTGGAAGTTTTTAACTCCGAAACTAATATATTTCTTCTTCTTATTTCAGGATGTCGAAGCCAAAGCTTGACTTTCCTATACTTGACTCCACTAGCTCGGAATATCATAGTTGGGTCACGGATGTTGAGAACCATATCACTTCAAAAGGGATCCTATTCGTAATTCAAGCACCAAATCATGCACTTATTTTTTAGCGTACGGCTACAAATAATGCCATCGCTCTCATCTTGATGAGACGCCACATGGATAAATCACTCCGATTGGAGTACATGGCAATCAAGGATGCTATGAAATTATGGGTCGCACTAGAAGAGCGTTTTGGTAATGTCAAGGACACCCTCCTCCCCGACTTGAAAGTTCAATGGAGCAATTTACGATTAGCCGACTTCAAGTCCGTAGCTGAATATAATTCAGAAGTTCTACGCCTCAAAACTATGTTGGGGTTCTGTGGACAACCCGTCACAGAGCAAGAACTAATTGAGAAAACTCTCTCCACCTTCCCCGTCTCAGCAATTTTGCTATCAAGGCAATATCGAACCGAATACAATATTGGACGGATCACGAGGTTTCATCAGCTAATGAATGTCATGTTTGTAGCTGAAAAACATGATAATATCCTCGTGAAGAATTATAATTCAAGGCCTATAGGAACTAAGAGCATTCAAGAGGCGAATTATAATGATGCACCCAAAGGAGGGCACAAGGAGCGGAACCCTAAAAATAAGGGACACAACGGAAGTTTTGGTCCATATAACCGCCCTACAAAGGAAGGTAATCGTCAGAATGAAGGACGAACACGTGGCAACACATGGCAACGTGGGAGAGGAGGCCATGGGGCTCCAGAACATGGTGGAGCCGCCCAAGGCCGTGGGAATGACGCCAACTCCTCTAGGGGACGCCACCCAAGTGCAAACAACGCACCTCAATTAAAGGGAGGCAATCACAATGACATGTGTCATCGATGCGGATCAAGTGAGCATTGGTTCAAGCAATGCAATGCAAGCAAACAATTAGCTATGCATTACGAGGCATATAGGGACTTTAGAGAGCATGAAGCTTATCTTGCCGAAGAAGAAGAAGATGGTGATGATGCCAACGTCAATCTCACCATAGCGGACTTCAAATCTGACAAGGAATTGCACAAGGATGCTGCAGATTTTGATTAGTGTAGTCCTTTATTTTTCCAAGAATTATGTAATGGCAATATGCCTTAGTCAATAAATGACATTTTGTATTAACTCTTTCTCATGTGGCGCATCTAATTAAGTATGATGTCTAGGCAAGTAATTGAGATTAGTGGTATTTAAGAGAGCCACGCTCCACCGACATCTCTCTCTACTTCTCTGGTCATATTTGATTGGAGTTACCAAACGGATAGAGCGACTACGATTTGTCTAAATTTAATTTTTATGTTGGATTATATTTTTGGTCAAGAAACTTTGATATAATCATTGGCTATTATTAATAAAGTATCGATTTATTTTATTCCATGTCTTGGACATATTTTAATTTCAAACTTTATTATTTTTCACTATGTTTCCCGGAGAGCTAGAATGCCTCGTGGATAGTGCAACTACACATACCATCCTTCGAAATAGGCAACTGTTTTTATGGATGACGCCTTCTCTATCTTCCGTGACTACGATGGCTGGATCATCTCAATTGATTCATGGTAGAGGACCAGCCCAATTTATGTTGCCAAATGGCACAACTTTAAATGTCACCAAAGCTCTTTATGCTCCTAGGATAGGAAGAACCCTATTGAGTTTCAAAGATATAAGAGCCAATGGTTTTCATGTGGAAACACATTGAGAATGGACAAGAGTTCCTTTGCATCACCTCTAATGACTAAGGACAAAAAAGAGTCTTAGAGAAACTTATGTGTTGATCTAGTGGGTTGTATGCAACCACTATTTGTATAATTGAATCCAATCATGTTATGAGAGATGATTTATGGGATTCTAACACATATAGGCTTTGGCACGACCGTTTGGGACATCTAGGTTGTGATATGATGATCCGTATATTAAAGACTTAGCACGGACATCCATTTTTCAGAACGAAAAGAAGTAAAAATCGAATTTTGGACACCTAAAGAGCCCCTGCGCCTCACGGTGCCGTTCACCCCCAAAACCGGCCATCCTTGGCTAGCGCTGCCGTCCCCCTGCGGCCTCAGGGTGGCATTGATGCCACCAATGCTCTTTCTACTCCAAATTTTGCTTCTAAAGTCAATTGTGACTTCGTGGCTCAACCAAAATCCTCATTGGTTGTTTCTAAAGCCCATCATTCGTTCTACAAAGCCTGCTCTTTAGTAAAATTAGGATCGAGACCATCCTATGCAAAGGACACTAAAGAAATTATACCATTCTTACAAAGAATCCAAGGTGATATTTGTGGACCTATTCAACCATCATGCGGACCATTTAGATATTTTATGGTGTTGGTTGATGCATCGACACGCTGGTCACATGTCATGCTATTGTCCACAAGGAACGCTGCATTTGCTAAACTCCTCGCCCAAATTATTAAATTAAGGGCTCACCACCCTGATCATCCTATTAAGTCTATAAGATTAGACAATGCTGGGGACTTTACATCAAAAACTTTTGATGATTATTGCATGTCCATTGGGATTGAAGTTGAACATCCAGAGTTTACATCAAAGATTTTTGATGATTATTGCATGTCCATTGGGATTGATGTTGAACATCCTGTTCCTCATGTTCACACCCAAAATGGTCTCGCAGAAGCCGCCATTAAATGACTACAAATGGTCGCTAGGGCATTGGTAATGCGCACCAATCTCCCTGTTTCTGCTTGGGGCTATGCAATATTGCATGCAGTTGTGCTTATTCGTCTGAGGCCTACTGCCACTCAACCCTTTTCTGCGTCCCCGATGGTGACTGGGTATGAGCCTAATGTCTCACACTTACGCATATTTGGGTGTGCAGTTTATGTGCCAGTTGCGCCTCCACAGCGCACCAAAATGGGTCCTCAACGACGATTAGGCGTTTACGTTGGTTATGATTCTCTAACGATTATCCGCTACATAGAACCCTTGACAGGCGGTCTCTTTACCGCAAGATTTGCGGATTGTCACTTTGATGAGACAGTCTTCCAGTTGTAAGGTAGAGATAAGAACATAAATGTTCAACATGAACAACAAGAATTGTCGTGGTTTGTCCCCACTCTGTCTCATCTTGATCCCCGAACCGTACAGTCCGAAATTGAAGTGCGGAGAATTCTCGATCTTCAGAACGTAGCAGAATCGATGCCTGATGAGTTTTTTGATATCGCTAAAGTGACGAGATCACATATACCTGCTGCAAACGTGCCTGCAAGGATTGATGTCCCTAAAACTAGAGGACATGACGCTAGCTCAAGAGGATTTGAGCATGGCGCCAACGTCCCCTCTCATAGTGATGGTGACGTTGTGGCTAGGCCCATGGCTCCTGCCAGGAAGCGCGGGAGGCCTTAGGTTCGATGGATTCTCGCCCAAGAAAGAAAGCGGGTTTGGCACAGAATAATCCATTAATCATCGATATAAATAATCTATCTCATGAGAATATTCCGGATTATGGTTATGTCCAAGAGACATCATTGGGGGGCGCTCCAATGTCAGAACCAACTCCAGAGAATAGAGGGATCTCCATAAATTACACTAGTGTACATGAGATGATGGATAGAAATTCTATGGTGATTGATGATGCATTTGCATATCATATTGCGGAAGGGATTATAGAATATGATGATATCGAACCTCGCTTTGTTGAAGAATGTCAACGAAGAGCAGATTGGCCTAAATGGAAGGATGCGATCCAGGTTGAATTGGATTCACTAACAAAGAGACAGGTATTTGGGCCTGTAACGCAGACACCCCCAAGTGTAAAGCCTGTTGGCCATAAATGGGTCTTTGTTAGAAAGCGTAATGAGAAAAATGAGGTGGTAAGATATAAAACCCGCCTTGTGGCGCCAGGTTTCTCACAACGCCCTGGAATCGACTACGAGGAGACATATTCTCCCGTAATGGACGTTATAACGTTCCGCTACCTTGTCAGTTTGGTAGTTTCCGAAAAACTTGACATGCAGCTTATGGATGTGGTTACAGCATATCTCTATGGGGATCTAGATTCAGAGATATATATGAAGGTTCCAGATGAACTTCAATTACCCAAATCAAGTGGCTCTAAACCACGAAGCGCGTTTTCAATAATATTAAAACGCTCACTATATGGATTAAAACAATCCGGACGGATGTGGTATAACCGTCTAAGTGACTACTTGATTGGGAAGGGATATATTAATAATGAAATATGCCCATACGTGTTCATTAAAAGGACAAGTTTCGGATTTGCAATCGTAGCAGTTTATGTAGATGACATGAACCTAATTGGAACTCTAGATGAGTTGAAGGAAACTGCTAAATACTTGAAATCCGAATTTGAGATGAAAGATCTTGGGAAAACACGGTTTTGTCTCGGTTTAGAACTCGAGCACCGTAGTGATGGGGTGATGGGATTTTGATCCATCAGTCTGCATATACTCAGAAAATCTTAAGGCGCTTTAATGAAGATAAAGCAAAGCCTGTGAGTACTCCCATGATTGGTAGTAATCTTGAGCCCGGAAAAGATCCATTTCTTCCAAAGGATGAGGACGAAGAATCATTAGTGGCCTAAGTGCCCTATTTAAGTGCAATAGGCGCATTATTGTACTTAGTTCAATGCACAAGACCAGACATTTCCTTCGCAGTGAACTTGTTAGCTCGACATAGCTCTGCACCAACACACTGCCATTGGATTGGTGTAAAGACAATCTTTCGATACCTACGAGGTACGATTGATATGGGGCTATTCTATCCCTATAGAGAGAAGGAATGACGGAAATTTGGGATCGGACCCCAAGAGGCAAAAAGCCACCATCCAAGAGTTGGCTGCCGACCATGTTGCCACCGCCGCCATCCATGGTGGCCGACGTCCTCCTACTCCCCTCCATCAAAACGACAATGATATTTTGATGGGTTTTGCTGATGCAGGGTATCTCTCTGACCCTTACAAAGGTCGCTCCCAAACGGGTTATGTCTTTACCATGGGAAGCACTGCGATATCTTAGAGGTCTAAGAAACAGACTCTTGTTGCTACTTCCTCAAATCATGCAGAGATTATTGATCTACATGAAGCCGTGCGTGAATGCATATGGCTAAGGTCTGTAATTAGACATATTCAAGGAAGTTGTGGTTTGAAGTCTACCATAGATCAACCTACATGCATTTATGAGGATAATGCAGGTTGTATTGAACAAATGAAGTTAGGTTTCATCAAGGGTGATAACACCAAGCATATATCGCCTAAGTTCTTCTAAAGATTGAAGTGAATCAAATCCGATCAGAGGATAATGTAGCGGACTTATTCACTAAGTCGTTACCTAAATCCACCTTCGAGAAACATGTGAAGAGCATCGGATTGAGAAAGTTATCCGAACTCCCACGATTGTAGCAATCAGGGGGAGATATCGACATCAGGGCTAGTTATGATGTCTACATATTCGATCTCGAAGAGTAGAGGACGTGTTGTACTCTTTTTCTCCTCCTCGAGTGTGTTTTTGTCCCACAAGGTTTTTCACTCGAGCAAGGTTTTTAACAAGGCAACGGATGAAGCGTCACTACCAAGTTTGAGCGGCACAAGGGGGAGTGTTGAAGGAAAATCGACTTAGTGTGCCTAATCAAACTAGGAGTAGTAATAGGAGAGAATGTTCTAGAATTCCTTGTCCTACTCGGATTAGTTTTCCTTGTAACATTAGAACATGTACTTTGTAATCCCTATATAAAGGGCTCCTATTCTCAATAATAGCATGATAATTCTCTCTTCAATCTCTCTCGAATTCTCTCTTCCTTAAACAAGTGGGACAATTTTAGCTGATTTTGGTGCTTTGGGTCAAGGACCCTTGTTGTTAATGTGATTTTAGCGTGTTTTTTTTTTTTCAATATTAACCTAATGGCATATATTAGTGTTAACAAATAAATGGGCATATATTAGGCACAATAATTATACTTATCTCCACAACTTCCTTCCCTTACTCTGGGCTGCTTAAATAGCTCCTAACTTCTATTACATGATTCCAGAGACAATATTTGCTTCTATTGTCGTGCATTCAAATGAAATTACATCTTATTTTAGCATAATGACTTTACTGAAGTCAATTCACATCAATAAGGACCTACAACTATTGTTTGTATTAGTTTTGTAACTTCTCTGTTTATGATTGTCGAGATGGGGCTATCCCTGCTCTCACTTTGATAATTGAAGGAAACCTCCTTAAAGCTATTCAATGCCAATTATATATCAAAGTCCACGATTCCTAGAATTGGGTTTAACTTAGTTTACATTGTTCTTTCAGTTTGAGATGGTCAAGGATACAGAAATCTATCGTTGTTGGGATCATATACTGTTCATTACGTAACCACGTGGTGTGGTGTGTTGGTCGAGCGGCCTAGTCTGGAACCCCCAGGTCTAGCGTTCGAATCCCAGCCCCACCCCGTGGCAAGCAGATTTGAGGGACCTAAGTTGATTAAACACCAAGGTTCGTGCGTCTGCGGTGCAGTGATTAGTCCAGCTACGCTGGGATACACTGCATGAGGGTGTGTGTGTGTGGTTACTACTGTCGTCCAAACCTCAAAAAAAAAAAAAAAAAAAAAAACTGTTCATTACGTGTTCCTGCCTCTTAAAGGCATATTGATCATTAAACGGGTGCTTAAATTTTGCGGAGTGCACTCTGATCCATTGTATCTATTTGTTCTCTTGATTCAGTATGCACTCCCACCTGCAATGGACATAGGTAACCTTAATGAATTCACTTGCAAGATTTCTCCAATTTTAGCAACTTTTTGTTGCTATGTGCAACTGCTGTTATCCCATGTGTCAGCCTCAGACACACTTTGCTAACAAATTGTATTATAATCATCTCGTGACAACACTTATCCTTATGTAAATGGCAGGTACTATCACCCTATTGTTCAGAGAATGAATGTTCAATAATCCTGGTGTGGACTTATGTATTTGCTTCAGTATCACTTACTTTATAGTCTGCCTTCTTTATGTGGTTTGTGGCCAGGCAAGTGTGAAATAGCTACAAAGGTGCTATTCATATATAGGCATTTGGTTTATATATTAGGCAAACTTTGAAGAGGTATTTGCTGGATTTATTCAAAAAAAATTCTTCCAAATTACTGTAAAATTTCATATGTGATTGATTTAGGGTTTGGGTAGATAGCTCTGGAGCTTTTGGGAATTGAAGGAGGAAGAGCGTAGTATTAAAACAAATTGATTGAGGTACGAAGCTGTGTTTTTGTTTGCGTTTGCTTTTGCGTTTTACAACTGTGTATTTGGTGCATGATAGCCATTGTGTTTCTCATTCCTCTATTTGGGTTTTGTTAAAGTTTGGAGGTACAGAGCTCATTAGTGGAGAACTGAAATGGGTTTCAGGTGCAGAACCACATGCGAGACAAAGAAGGAGAAAAGAAGCGTGCTTTTCATACTCTAGAGGAGATTCACCTTCTGCCTGATGACACAAATACTTACAAATCTATAGGTACTTCAGTTTTAATCGACAAAGAGTCTCAAGTTTTAATCTTTCCCTAAGAAAGTTACCTCTTTTGTTTTTCAGGTGTTTGAAATTGAATTGATAGTTTTATCGGGATGTAATTTGTTTTGCAGGAAGAATGTGAGTTCTGGATTGCCTTCCCCTTTTAAATTAAATCCTAGAGCTTCACAAAGGAAGAACACCGAATGCGCCAATCCAACTGATATGGCAACAGGTGCTTTCCAATTCTATCTTTTTGTAGAAAAAGTGAACTTCTTACCTCTTTTGCCCTTTTTGTTTTCTTTAAGCATTACATACATGCAAAGGGAAGACTTCGTACCCAGACCACGGAATGTATAATGCAAGAATATCTAATTTATTGGAATACAAGAATATCAACAAATTCAGTGGTTGCATCGTTTGCTCTTATACAAGTGTGTACGTTGTTGCTTGCATTCTTGGCTCATGTTTCTGTGCTTTATTTTGGTTTGGATCAGTGCTTAATTGAAATGAATGAATATATGAATCCACTCTTAAGGAAGTTCTATCGGATTTATTTCATGCTCAGTTGCTCATAGAACATTTGATGTGTAATTCTAAATGAAAGAAATTGGAACTCATAGACTGAAATCTTTGTGAGATAATTCTTTTGGGTACCTATTATTACAATGTTGTTGATCTCTGTGTACTTCTGAAACCATCCCGACTTCACTAGATTACCATCCATTTTCAGTGTGATGTTTACATTTAATTATGCTCCCACAACTACGCTCTGTAAACATGGAAGTTTTTGCTGCTTCTGTTAGCCCAGTTGTATAAGACCTTGGATTCCTTAATTCAGTATTTGTGACATTTGCCCTTTGTAAAACTCTCAAGTCAACCAAGTACTAAGCTAAATTGTCAGGTAGTGACAATTGGAAAAGTTCAAGGAGGTGAATGATACTTTTAATCATGCGAGCATGTTTGGAGTGGACAAACTCGATGCTGTTCTTCTCATCAAAATTCGATTGATATAAGAAGATGTTGGATATACAGATAGAGTCGGCTGAAGTTTAAAATCACTGAAGGAAATTCAGTATTTATTGTTATTATGTCCCTGATCGAAGTTTATTAAACTTTTCAAGCAGTCTTTTAAGTGGATTTAGATATACAGGAAGAAAGCAAAGCATCAAGTATTTACTTTTCTAAACTTCTAACTTGATTACTGTTGGTATTAAGGTGTGAATGTAAAGTGAGATAGAGTCAGTAATCTAGAAGTGAAGAAGAATACTTAACCTGTGAATGTTCCTTTTTTATTTTGGTTTCGTTTCTTTTATATTTTGTTTTGAATTGGTTTGGCTATTTGGATTCTTTTGTTATGAAACTGTGAACTTCATTCGATTTATGTTGTTAATTATATTAGAAATAAAGCAGTTGATAATTGTTATACGACTTGAATGCAGTTACTACCCGCAGCAAAGCGCGGGATCTGTAACTAGTATAATCAGTTCTACTGCTCGGTCTCTTCTTTTTCTTATTCTGACTCTTCTTTCTATCTCCATCTGAACTTTCCTCACTTGCATTTCCAGAAGAATGTGATGATGATGAGTACTCGTCTGATGAATACCCTTTTTTTAGATCCCTCTCATTATTTCAAGCTCTTCGCCATCCAATTTACTATATCCTGAACTCCTTTCTGCCCTCCTTATTACTTGAACTCGTCTTTTGTTTCTGTTTTGTAGAAGCATTCAAATTCTCATACTGTGTTACCAGTAATGGAAAAAACTTAACCCGCTCTTAATTACTACAAAATTTAAAAACAAAAACAATTATGAAAGAAACAAAAGAAAAGAAGGATAGTGCGACTCTTTCAATCTGTTCTCAAGGTATGAACTTCACTCCAGAAAGCATATTCGTAATAATTAAATGATCTACAGACCAACTCCAAAAAGCATCAGTATTTGCTAAAAGTGTACTAGTATGCTCATTAGTAAGATGACAGATGAGAATCAATCAAAAAATTGTACATGGGAATAAAACCCAAACCCAGACTTGGATCTCCATTGTACATTACATTCTTTTTAGTAATGAACACTTATTTTCAAGATCTGTAACCATATCAACCACCAGATGATGAAGATACTTGACATAATCTGGTCATCTTATGGCTATTATTAAAGCAAACAAAAACAGCAATCATTTTCCTGCACAAATTAACCTTCAGTCATAACAACGAAATCATGAACAAGACTACTACAATTTCATGCCTGAAAAGACTGCATCACTGGTGAAACTGTGAAAGGATGATCCAGGACTTGTGTGTGGGGTCATCTCGCAACAAAATTTAACAAAACAACTTTTTGGGTGTCTCGAAAACCAACACACCTAATGGGACAACAAAAACAAAACAATTGCATAAAGAGTCACAGCAAAACGAAAACAATAACAGAGCAACAGATGCCCAAAGCAGACTCCTCTGCACTACACCAAGCAATAAAAAGGCTATAGTTTTGGATAATGAGGCAACAAATCTGATGGGGCTCGGTTCTCTTTGGGCAGAGCTGCTGTGTGCTAGGTTTCTGGTCCCTATTCTTTGTAATTGATTGACTCAAAACATATAAAGATAAACTAACAAGCCATAACTAGAGCAACATTTCTTGGCTTAGCACATCTACCAATATCATCAACACAAGAGCTTCAGTTACCACATGTGGGCGGGCGGGCACTTGAAGGTACAAATAAATACCTTGCACGATAGCAGTGTTGCAGATTACTAAATTCCCCATTAGATATATGCAATTCTCAAATCAAGTTCCAATATCTAACGAGTAGATTCAATAAAAGTTCAATATATTCCCAAATGAGCCTTATTCACATAACACATATTAAGAGAACAAAGATAAAAACGGGCAGGCGGGCACTTGAAGGTATAAATAAATACCTTGCACGATAGCAGTGTTGCAGATTACTAAATTCCCCATTAGATATATGCAATTCTCAAATCAAGTTCCAATATCTAACAAGTAGATTCAATAAAAGTTCAATATATTCCCAAATGAGCCTTATTCACATAACACATATTAAGAGAACAAAGATAAAAACGGGATGGTGATTACGCAATGCGGATCCAAGTGGCCTCACTTGGTATGTTTTGATGAACAACATAGAGCATAAAATACGAAGAGGGGGCCAGGTTAGGATCACTTGGCGTGGTGAGCTGCCCTTGATATGTCCGATTACCCGCTGATACGACATTGTCAATAGAGAGAAGTAATGACCGTTGGTTCATGGAGAACGAGTGGGTTGAAAATGATGGAGAAATCATCGATGCGAACAAGGATTGAGCGGCAAGTTTCCCGGATATAGAAAATTGAATCTGTACCTTTTGCCCGTAGCCAACAACTTGTTGAGATTTGGGTGCACTCACTGTGGGACGAACATCGGAGAATTCAGGATTGAGATATTCCGGATAAAATGCTTCCAAGGAAAGTTCGGTTGGGAAGAGCACGGAGGAAAACACGTATCCCTCGTGTGGATTGCTCCCACCGACCAACACGCGACCGTCACGTAAGAGAACGGCGGTCGAGTGGTACATGCGAGGGATGGACGTCGGATTCATGATCTCAAAGCGGGAACCGGCCGGATTTTCAGGCTTGTAAACAGTTGGGTTGAGAACCGGCCCTCGGCCCAGCTCCCAGCCTGCTGAGCCTTGCGATCCGCCATTGATTATGAGCACACTTCCGTCAGGCAGCAAAGTCATGTCGGGCATCACTCTTGGGCTGGGCATGGTGTCCAAATTCCATTGAGGATTTGGATCGGTTATGGTCATGCGGGCGCAGGTGTTCAAAGCGTCCAAGAAAATCCCCTTGTTGAAAGCCTTGTCGTAGGAGCCTAGCGGAGCTCCGCCGCAGACGAGGACTTGCGCCTCCGCCACAGTACCGTTTTGAACCTTCAAAGGGAGCAGGACGGCGGAACCGGTGCTGGGGTACGATCTCGGATCGCCGCCCGATATTGTGGGATAAGTCTTCACAGTTTCTCCGGTAACGTAGTTCAGAAGAATTGCTCGATTGTTCGCATATATGAATAAATTGCCATCAACGTTGAGGAAAACAAAAGGGTACAGATTGTCCTCTACGGCGTCCTTTGTTTCGTCAAGGAAAGGCACAGTGATGGACCCCTCCCCGTCCTTGGTCTTGGGAAAAAATTCATAGTTTGGCTGCGAGCGTCCGCCAACGATTATAAGCCTGCCATCTGGCAGCAGGTGATTTGTGGCATACCACCTTGGGTGGGCCAGCGCATGCGCAATCTCCTCCCAATCACAACTGCTGCATGGCTCAAACAGTCTCACCCTTAGCTCACCGTCGTTCCACCCCCCAGTCTGAACGAGACTGCCGTTGGGGCTGACGGACCCGGAGGAGCACCAAGTGTCGGAAAACAGCATAAGCGGTCGGAAAGAGTTGCTTGCCACGTCGTACTCGACCGAATGTGCGGTACAGTCGACCTTCAACGCGGTGTCGTTTGGGTTCCTCCGGCAGATTCCCCTCGGCAGCGACAAATTTGATTTTCCGAAATCCGTTCGGTCGAACATGATGACTCGGTCGTTGCGCAGCAGCTGCATGTGCATGGCTGAAATCCCAATACTTTTCTGCAAGACCTGCCACCGGCCGCCGCCGCCGGAAGCGGCAGCAGCTGCGGTGATCAAGAGGGAGAACGACAGCAGAAAGTATTTAGTTGTCATTGTTTAGTATCCTGATGAGTTAAACAACTCTGATGAGGTGATGATCGAGCAAGAACCCTTTTATAGATATAGGAGGCCCTGCAGAAAACTCTGTACGTACGCCATCAAATTAATGACCATAGACGTCAGAGACGTCGAACAGATCGTATTATACTTTCCCGAATTGCTTCGTTTTGTTGCATCACGCAACCAACAAAAATAACCTGTACAAACACAGAATCATAGTCATTTTCCTGTAATTGGTATTATCTCAAAACAAAATAACCTGTAATTGGGCGTTTGGTTGAAGTTGCATATTGATTGCTGCACTATGTAATCGTTTTAGTTTCTGTGGGGTGTAACTTGGTTCTTAACTGGTTGTGACTGGGAAATTGTGTAGGTACAAGTTTTGATTAACTTGGTGTGTTTGCATTCCATACAAAACGGGAAAGTATTGTTGAGGTTAATATCTCTTATTCATTTAAAGATATTTTTCTGTGTGCCATATTGGATTATTGATTTCCCATATATTTTAGGGTTTGGTGTCCTTAATTATATATATATTTTTAGAGTTTTTGTGTTTGGATTTAAATTCTCCATGATGAACGGAGGCTTCGATTACATTCAGACGCACAGAGCACTCAGACCTCCACTAGAATCAGAGCTCCGATGTACTCTGGCGGCTTCAATGACGCAGAGGTTGAACCGGCTTTGAAAATCACGATAGCTTTGTGGTCTGAAGCCTTCGTATCTGTTTAGGAGTTAGTTGAGGTTATTTTGGTAATATCTTCATTAACAGAACAATTCAAAAAATGGAAGGAAAATGGCCGCATGGGCTTGGACTTTGCTATTGGTTCAGCTACAGTGCCGCAAGGGAATTGGCAAAAAATAGGCCTGCTATTGGTAATAAATGAGATGAGATTGTAGGTATTGGTAATTTGCTATATCTTTAATTCTAAACCCTATTACAACTAGGTCAAGTAACCTAGAGTTTGGGCCAGACACATATTCTGGATTTACTTGAACAATTTCATAATTGTTGTAAAAAAAATAAGTATTTTGCAACTTTATCTCAATTTAACAGAATAATTAGAAAAAAAAAAAAAAAACTAAAGAGGCTATCGGAGGGATAGTACATGTATCACCAGACTCCATAAAAATTTATAGATACCAAAAAATACATTTCATGATAGTTCAGGTATCATATTTGGATTGCACCCATAATATAATCTATTATTATTGAATTGAAAAGTCTAGAAAAAACTAAGATAATTTTTTTTATAATACTTTTTTTAATAGTCATTTTGTGTGGGAGGATATATATATATATATATATAATTTAATAATTCATAATAGAGTAAGGTCAAGTGAACAGTCTTGCGGTGATCTAATCTACAGTTGAGCTGTTATATGTTGGCAAGTTCACATGTGGCAAGGGCTAAGTAGAGTGCGATGGTGGATTTTGCTTGAGCGTGGTCATGTATTGGTCGATTGGTGCCTGGCTCGTTTTGTTTCTGTCAGGAAGATCGACATTTCGAGTGGTGACGCCTGATTCTCTCATTAGGCTTAAATATGAGATTTCGATTTGGTGCCGATGTGGTGATTGCTCTGCTAACCAATGCTTAAATAATTTAGGCTTCTTGTTTGTTGTTCGATGACTCCTATCACAGCTATTGACTACTCTAATGATATCAATATCCATTTAAAAAAGAAAAAAAAAGTGAACAAATTTAGTAGTTTTAATAAAACCATTAAAATAAAATAAAAGTGAGAAAAGACGTTCTACTAAAATCACCAGAAGGGTTTAAACAGCGAAAATTCTTCCATGCTCAGAGCATGAAGTGCTCGGGCACATCAGCACACTTGCTAACCGTCAGATGTGTTCTCACAATCCTAACCACTCACTTATGTAAACCGGCTGACCTGCTAGCTCGTTTTCTATTCAAGAAATCACCATGATCATTTTACTCTTTTTCTCTTGGTAAAATCTATGTTAACAATCGTCCACAACTCCGCACTGAGGGGGGGGCTAGCAGACCGGGGTGAATTAAGTTTTATGCAATCTGAGTGGAGTTCTACCTGGTCTTGGCTGGATTGTTTATCACTTTTTAGAAGTGGATCTTGGATCTAGTTGTGTAGGAGAGGAACCCCGGATGTTCATCATTCACCATGATCCTCAGCCCAGAAAACTCTTTTCACCGTCCCCTGCAGAATTTAGCTGGGATTTGACGGACTGAATCATTGTGATCTTGACTTTCCACACCAAATGCAATTCCTTCTTCAATATTTGACCAGCAAATCGAATCTGGGACAAGTAAAAAGAGAGAACTACAAAAGGGAGAGAGAATATATATAAAAATAAAAATAAAAAAGATCGATGCTCCCCAGCTTTTTTTAATCAACATATGTTTGAATAATCTGCTGCCATGGGCTCCGGTGATTCTCTGGGCTGCTATCGAGATCGCGTTTGAATGATCTTCTAGGTCCATTTCCAATCCTATTAGCACAGGAGCCATCATTGTTCCTAATCTCAACACCATCCCCATCATCAGCATAACACCACGACTGGTTCTGACTTTACATGGTTATCATCCACAAATTCACTCCCAAAACCCATACGCCATAACTAACAAAAACCCAAGGTCCCCAATTCAATTAGATCAAGATCGAGAACAAGAACCATCATTCAAGCTCATGCCCCAAATGTACCAACTATCAAAATTCCAAATCAAAATTTGATCTTTCATTATAAATTAAACCCATGTGATGCAGCTGGGAACTCGAGTACTCGACCTCGACCTCATTGTTCAATATACCGCAACCACAGGCCCAAACCCGACCCAATCCCCCACCACCCTCCTCCACCTCACTTTCAGCCAGGACCATACTTGCTTCTCCACCGCCACCGACTCCGGCTTCCGCGTCTACAACTGTTACCAACTAAAGCCGAACCAGTTCCAGTCGTCGAGAAACTTGACTCGGACTTGGGTCACCTCTGGATCCAGTCCAGCCTATGAATTTCAACACCAGGTTGTGCTCCACTGTCGATTCCATGATGAGATTTGAGAACTCCATACGAGGGTCTGGAGGATGTAGGGCAGAGACAGTCAAGCCCAGGTTTCTGGTTTGATCGAATATCGTTTTTCCGGCTTGTATATCAGTTAACGAGACGACAAATTTATGTTCAATGAATGAAGGGTGACAGGAGTTGACAGAGTGGTGAGGCCACGTAGTTGTGTGCTGGCTTTTCAAGGTTCGAGCCACGTACTAGTGTTTTTGGATTTTTTTTTTTTTTTAGAAGTACTATTTTTTATTCGACTTGTTAATTTGGTAAAGTGTAATTCTTATATAATATGATCCGTTGCCTTAGAGAGTTAGAGGATCGGGTTCGAAATAGAGATGAAATTGGATCAATTTTAGATTGGAAGTCTAAAATAATGTAATTTTCACATCCAACGGTCGGTGTCCTAAAACTTATTTTCATTGACGACCTGGCCCTTTAGAGGGTGTAGTTAATAAAATAGGATTATAAAACCTTCTTCGGTTGACTTAAGGGATTATGGTCGAAATATATATCAAATTTGATCAATTTTGGACCATAAATATAAAATAATGTAATTTTCACATCCAACGGCCCAAGACTTGCTTCCGTTGACGGTCTTGCCCTTTGGAGGGTGTAGTTAATAAAATAGGTTTATAAAGTCTTATTCGGTTGAACTAGGGGATCGAGATTGAAACATATATGAAATTGGATCAATTTTGGACTGTAAGCTTGAAATGATGTAATTCTCATATCCAATGGTCGTTTTTCCAAGTCTTATATCCATTGATGGTCTTGCTCTTTGAAATGTGTAGTTAATAAGAATAGTTATAAAGGCTTACTCGGTTGACCAAAGAGATCGGGTCTTTGACCATAACCATTTTTTCTTGTCTTGATAACATCAGTCAATTTTGATAAATTTTATTTCCTCCATCTTGTTGGTTATGGAAGGCATAAATATTATTTCTTATAACTAATAAACAAGTTTTACCACATTAGTAGGCATATAAGGATTTTGTACAGTACAACAAATCGAAATTGAAAATTAATAAATTTGACATTACCCATATATTTAAACCATATTAGTAGGTATTTTGTAAAAAAAATAACCCGATCCACAATCATTTAGAAGTCAAATAAACCGGTCAACCACTTATACACTGATAACTCCCTAAGGGGAGCTTAACCACAAGTTTATAAACTTTCTGAAATTTTTATATTAGTTGATATAGGTCATAGCCACGAGAGTGTGAGAGCTGACGGATCGAAAAAAGAAATTGCAAGTGAGTAGTTATGAGCATATTAGTTTTATGTGGTATTTAGGGTTTATGGTTGACCTCGTAAATCGAGACCTAAACAACTTCGAAAATAGCTAAAATTTTGACCATAATTATATCTTCTTATCATGATGAGATTTTGATAAACTCTATTTCCTCCACATTGTTCCTCGTGGAAGGTATATTTTTCAATACAACTAATAAACAAGTTAAAACCGCATTAGTAGACATATAAGGATTTCATTCGATCTAAACAATCGAAACTGAAAATTGATAAATTTGACATTACTCATCTATTTATAACGTATTAATAAGTATTGTGTAAAAAAATTAACCTGATCTATCATCATTTAGATGTTAAATAAAGCGGTCAACCGCTTATACACTTATAGCTCCCTAAGGGGAGCTTAACCACGAGTAGATAAACTTTATGAAATTTTTACATTACTTGATATAGGTCATAGCCATGAGAGTGTGAGAGCTGACAGATAGAAAAAAGAAGTTGTGAGTGAGTAGTTATGAACATATTAGTTTTATGTGGTATTTAGGGTTTAGGGTTGACCTAGTAGATCGAAACCCAAAAAACTTCGAAAATAGCTGAAATTTTTATCATAATTATATATTCTTATCATGATAACATCCAACGGTTGATTTTGATAAAATCTATTTCCTCCACATTGTTCCTCATAGAAGGTATATTTTTCAATACAACTAATAAACAAGTTAAACCGCATTAGTAGACATATAAGGATTTCGTTCGATCTAAACAATCGAAACTGAAAATTGATAAATTTGACATTACTCATCTATTTACAGTGTATTAATAAGTATTGTGTAAAAAAATTAATCCGATCCGCCATCATTTAGATGTCAAATAAAACGGTCAACCACTTATACACTTATAACTCCCTAAGGGGAGCTTAACCACGAGTAGATAAACTTTATGAAATTTCTACATTACTTGATATAGGTCATAGCCACGAGAGTGTGAGAGCTGACAGATAGAAAAAAGAAGTTGCGAGTGAGTAGTTATGAACATATTAGTTTTATGTGGTATTTAGGGTTTAGGGTTGACCTAGTAGATCGAGACCCAAAAAACTTCGAAAATAGTTGAAATTTTGACCATAATTATATATTCTTATCATGATAACATCCAACGGTTGATTTTGATAAAATCTATTTCCTCCACATTGTTCCTCATGGAAGGTATATTTTTCAATACAACTAATAAACAAGCTAAACCGCATTAGTAGACAGATAAGGATTTCGTTCGATCTAAACAATCGAAACTGAAAATCGATAAATTTGACATTACGCTATAAATAGATGAGTAATGTTAAATTTATCAATTTTCAGTTTCGATTGTTTAGATCTAAACTTAAAATTAATAAATTTGACATTACTCATCTATTTATAACGTATTAATAAGTATTGTGTAAAAAAATTAACCCGCCATCATTTAGATGTAAGATAAAACGGTCAACCACTTATACACTTATAACTCCCTAAGATGAGCTTAATCACGAGTAGATAAACTTTATGAAATTTTTACATTACTTGATATAGGTCATAGCCACGAGAGTGTGAGAGCTGACAGATAGAAAAAAGAAGTTGCGAGTGAGTAGTTATGAACATATTAGTTTTATGTGGTATTTAGGGTTTAGGGTTGACCTAGTAGATCGAGACCCAAAAAACTTCGAAAATAGCTGAAATTTTGACCATATTTATATCTTCTTATCATGATGACATCCAACGGTTGATTTTGATAAAGTCTATTTCCTCCACATTGTTCCTCGTAGAAGGTATATTTTTCAATACAACTAATAAACAAGTTAAACCGCATCAGTAGACATATAAGGATTTCATTTGATCTAAACAATCGAAACTGAAAATTCATAAATTTGACATTACTCATCTATTTATAGCGTATTAATAAGTATTGTGTAAAAAAATTAACCCGATCTGCCATCATTTAGATGTCAGATAAAACGGTCAACCACTTATACACTTATAACTCCCTAAGGGGAGCTTAACCACGAGTAGATAAACTTTATGAAATTTTTACATTACTTGATATAGGTCATAGCCACGAGAGTGTGAGAGCTGACAGATAGAAAAAAGAAGTTGCGAGTGAGTAGTTATGAGCATATTAGTTTTATGTGGTATTTAGGGTTTAGGGTTGACCTAATAGATCGAGACCCAAACAACTTCAAAATTAGCTGAAATTTTGATCATAATTATATCTTCTTAACATGATGACATCCAACGGTTGATTTTGATAAAGTCTATTTCCTCCACATTGTTCCTCATGGAAGGTATAATTTTCAATACGACTAATAAACAAGTTAAACCGCATTAGTAGACATATAAGGATTTCATTCGATCTAAACAATCGAAACTGAAAATTGATAAATTTGACATTACTCATCTATTTATAGCGTATTAATAAGTATTGTGTAAAAAAATTAACCCGCCATCATTTAGATGTAAGATAAAACGGTCAACCACTTATACACTTATAACTCCCTAAGAGGAGCTTAATCACGAGTAGATAAACTTTATGAAATTTTTACATTACTTGATATAGGTCATAGCCATGAGAGTGTGAGAGCTGACAGATCGAAAAAAGAAGTTGCGAGTGAATACGTACTACCTAATGACGAAGTCATGGGTTCGAGTCACAATGGGGATACGAGTGAAATCCTTTGATCCTCTTTTTAAAGAATAGAAAAAAAAAAAAAAAGTTGCGAGTGAGTAGTTATGAGCATATTAGTTTTATGTGGTGTTTAGGGTTGACCTAGTAGATCGAGACCCAAACAACTTCAAAAATAGCTTAAATTTTGACCATAATTATACCTTCTTATCATGATGACATCAAACGGCCGATTTTGATAAAGTCTATTTCCTCCACATTGTTCCTCATGGAAGGTATATTTTTCAATACAACTAATAAACAAGTTAAACCGCATTAGTAGACATATAAGGATTTCATTCGATCTAAACAATCGAAACTGAAAATTGATAAATTTGACATTACTCATCTATTTATAGCGTATTAATAAGTATTGTATAAAAAATTTAACCCGATCCGCCATAATTTAAATGTCAAATAAAGCGGTCAACCACTTATACACTTATAACTCTCTAATTGGAGCTTAACCACGAGTAGATAAACTTTATGAAATTTTTACATTACTTGATATAGGTCATAGCCACGAGAGTGTGAGAGCTGACAGATAGAAAAAAGAAGTTGCGAGTGAGTAGTTATGAGCATATTAGTTTTATGTGGT